>WTXC01000098.1:0-101656 GCA_022496195.1 Lactifluus subvellereus | reverse complement strand
GTGCCCCACTTCGCTGATCGGGGTCGATGCCCCCGCTATTTCCACATCCATTCGACGAGGTACAGACGATGACCTTGCCAGCGCCTTCCAGCTTTTGCAGCCGCCAAATGTCGCTGCTGCCAGAACGCCCGCCGTGCTTCCGATGCGGCTCCCAGCCCCTCCTATCCTCCATAGCTATGCAGACGTCACCGCCGCCCACACCAATCAAGGAAGAGAGCCCTGCACCACAACTCCACGCACCCACAGTGCCCGAGGGAATCCAGGCCACGGTCAGCAGGACAACACGCTCGGCTACGATGGTTATTTCCTGCAATGGAATCAACTTATCGACCATCCAAGTGAATGGAACGTTGTCCTTGTCCCCAATCACAACAATCGCCTCATCCCCGCCACCTACTACGCCCACCTACCCTGCCTCGACGAGCCCCTCATCCTAGGATGTCTGACGCCGACGTCTCACATCTTCGCTGAGCCCCTCCATGCTAAACCGCGTCCTGACACTCACCTCCCAGCTGTAGATGACTGGGACCTCTTTGTCCTGGAGGGCAGCCACCAGTACCACCACCACGTCGATAGGCTGATTGACGGGCTTGCTGATCCTGGGGTCACCGCCGAAGTCCACAGATACCGCACAGTGGTAAGAAAGCTCCACTTCCAGATCAAGCAGGAATATTACCACCTGCTATCTACCCCCAAGCGCCGTGTCGAGTACACCGCTCTCCAACTGCAGAGGGATGCTGACCTAGTCCGCTGCTGCCACAAGCTCAGAGACAAGCTGCATGGCATCGAGGTGCGTCTGTACGAGGCCACGGTCATGTCGCGCATTGGGCCCAAGCTGGACCAGATTCTGGAGCGCCCTGCCCTTCCCTCTATGTCCTACTTCCTACGAGGCCGCCCAGCTACTCACCAAACCGACGTCGTCACCACGCTCCCTGTCCATGTGCCGCCCCATGTTCACTTTATGAATGCCCGCCCCCTGCCTGTTCACGACCGCGCAGCCATCTATGCCCTTCGCCGCAAGCACGCCTGCCCCGAATCCTCCCCCAACGCCAACGATGCTGGACAAGCCTTATCCGGTGAGCCTGCCACCTCGGACTAACAGCGTGGCAGCTGTCCCTTAGGGGAGGGCGTACTGTTACGATCTCCCCTACAGACTGTACGGACTGCCTCTCTTCCTCTCTTCTTGTTCCTTATGATGCCTAGCCTGCGTCCAGCCTTACGTTCTAGACCCCGACTCGATAGCTGACTCACCACGCTCCACTGTGCCATGGAGCGCGTACTATACTTAGCACTGACTTGACTCTGACTCATCCCGCTCCGCAGTGGCCTGTGGAGCCGGTACTATACTTAGCGGACTACTCCACTACCCTTGTTATGACTCGGTAGCATGGTAGCACGTGACTCTCCTGTATGGGCCTATATAAGGGCCACACTTTGCATACAGTCAAGCCTTAAGCTTGACTTCATTTCTTAAATCGATTCTGTCTTGCCTCCTCCTCTGAGCTTGCCGCTCTAAGCCATTGCCTCTTCACTTGAACTCGCCACTTCAAGTCGCCTTAAGGCCTTATCGCTCAGCAAGGCTCTGCTTCACTCTCACGCCTCTCTAAGTCGGCTGTAACGACTTAGCTCTGGGCCTTCGCACTAGTCACGTGCTCACCCTACTCCAAAGAACTTAGTTTCTCTCTTGCGTCGACGTGACCACCAGAAGTGTCACGCTCTGAACCACGTGCTCGTTGCCTCTTGTCCACGCCCAAGCTGCACAAGTCGTGCTCATGGCCCGTCGAGCCGTAACAAAGAGGCGAGTCTCCCAACTGCATAGGCGATATCGGGACGCGTACCAACTGCAATATACATGAGGCTCCCAACCAAGGATCTGTATGGAGTATGGGCAACCCAGCGTTCAGTTTCAGGTGTAAGAGGCTCAGACTTATCTGGACGTCACAAATGGAGGCCAGCCACCATGGGTGTCTTGGGTGGGTGTGCATCGTGTTGTCCAAACTTCTCAACCACACGATCGATTAGTGCAGTCTGGGAGATTGAGATGGTGCACTGTTCAAGGTCGCGGGAGATCCCTATGCCGAGGGCGAATTTGCCGGTCCTAAGTCAGTGATGTCCCATTTTGAGGAGAGCTCCTCCTTGAATCACTTGTTCTCCTCTGGTGTTGAGCCAGCGGAGATGATGTCGTCGACGTGAACCGCGAAGATGACTGTCCCAGTTGCCATTTGTCTCCTGTACACACACCACTCACATGATAGACATTCAAATCCCCACTCCTGTACCGCACCATGGAATGTTTTGTTCCAGATTCTGCTGGCTTGCTTCATACTGTAAATGCTTTTCATCAGCTGCATTACCCAATCCTCTTTTCCACATCAGCAAGACTCAAAAACCCTTAATTTGTCTTGATGGCCTTAATTTTGCCATTAAGGCAACTAAGTCTGTTAAGGCAGATTGTTGACTTATTGCCGTTTGCAGAAAAGCTGGCGGTGGCGCAAATATTGATAATTTTGACACATTTTTTTGTGCAGGCTGTAACTCACAAACTACTGGATGAAACCACTAACATGTATAGAGTTTTTTGGTCCTCTGATTTGGGGCTAGACAGCCCCATTGTCCATTTTGAGATTGGTTGAGAAATAAATGAATTAAAGCCAGATTGGCTTGAAAACACATTGGCAGGCTGTAGCACCACAACACAAACATAATTCTAAGTTCTAAAAGCTGTTACATACTTGGGTACATGCTATGCAGTGAGCCCCAGAAAAATAGAAGTGGTCTAACCACTGGAATTGGGTCATTATCAATAAGGAAATAGACAGGTTTTGACCCTGCATGAGTCATGAGTATGGGTAGATACTGGCATGCATATGGGTACTGCAACACATTCGGATTCCCATTCGCTTTCAAACAAGCCTAAGAACAGCTAAATTGGTTGAGTTTTGACTGAGATATGATGAAAACAGTGAATATAATCAATTTGACCATATCTCCATCATTTCTCAACTGTTTTGACTGTTCTTAGGCTTGTTTGAAAGCGAATGGGAATCCAAATGTGTTTCAGTACCCATATGCATGCCAGTATCTACCCATACTCATGACTCATGCAGGGTCAAAACCTGTCTATTTCCTTATTGATAATGACCCAATTCCAGTGGTTAGACCACTTCTATTTTGCTGGGGCTCACTGCATAGCATGTACCCAAGTATGTGACAGCTTTTAGAACTTAGAATTATGTTTGTGTTGTGGTGCTACAGCCTGCCAATGTGTTTTCAAGCCAATCTGGCTTTAATTCATTTATTTCTCAACCAATCTCAAAATGGACAATGGGGCTGTCTAGCCCCAAATCAGAGGACCAAAAAACTCTATACATGTTAGTGGTTTCATCCAGTAGTTTGTGAGTTACAGCCTGCACAAAAAAATGTGTCAAAATTATCAATATTTGCGCCACCGCCAGCTTTTCTGCAAACGGCAATAAATTGAACTTAGAAATATAGCACTAAGACAACATTAAGAACATGTTACGGCTCGACGGGCCGTGAGCACGACTTGTGCAACTTGGGCGTGGCAAGAGTGAACACGTGCGAGGGCAACGAGCACGTGGTCCTGAGCATGACACTTCCGGTGGTCACGTCGACGCAAGAGTGAAGCTAAGTTCTTCGGAGTAGGGCGAGCACGTGACTTGGTGCGAAGACCCAAAGCTAAGTCGTTACAGCCAACTTAGAGAGGCGTGAGAGCGAAGCAGAGCCTTGCTGAGCGATGAATGCGAAAGGCGACTTGAAGCGGCAAGTTCAAGTAAGGGTGGTGGCTTAGAGCGGCGAGCTCAAGTGACGAGGCAAGACAATCGAATTGAGAAATGAAGTCAAGCTTAGGGCTTGACTCTACGCAAACTAAGGCCTTTATATAGGCCTGATACAGGGGAGTCGCATGCTACTACTACCAAGTCATAACGAGGGTAGTGGAGTAGTCCACTAAGTATAGTGCCAGCTCCACAGGCCACTGTGGAGTGGGGTGAGTCGGGATCGAGTCAGGGCTAAGTATAGTATGCGCTCCACGTCCAGTGGAGTGCAACGAGTCATGGCTATCGTGGTCTAGAACATGAGGCAAGGCGCGGGCTAGGTATCGTAGCGAGAATGGAAAAGAGACGGTCCGCTCAGTCCGAAGGGGAAAACGTAACAGAACACCAAGGGATGAAGTCAATAAAAACATTTGGCTACCAAGAAGTAAGAAGCTGCCAAGTCCATAAAGGTGATATAAGTCTAAGGCAATAGAAGTGCACAATGACCGGCTGTATGATGTAAGCAATATCCACTGCCGCCGCCGCCACTGCCACCGCCGCCACTGCCACCGCCGCTGTGCGTGCCGCTGCCAGGCCGCATGCACTTTCACCTGTTGCGGGGCGTCTGCGGCTGCTGTGCGTGCCGCCGCTGGGCCACACACTTGCAATCTCGCATACGCATGATGTGTACGTGTCCTCCGCCACTTGCCACGTAGCGCCCGCCGCCACTGTTGCTGCGCGTGCCGTCACCGGGCCATGCGTGCACTGTACACTCTAGAATTTTGTCCCACATAGAGAAAGCTAGCTTATACAAGTATAATAAAGATAAAATACATGCACCACGCGCACGCAATCTCACCTGCACACCATGTGCGCCCTCACTCCCTCCAGTCGTCGTGCAGTGCCTGCAAGGGCTGCTGTTGCTGTGCGTACCGCCTGCCGGCCATGTGCCCGCGGTCTCGCGCACGCGCCGTGTGCACTCTCGTCTCTTGCTGTTGGTATGCGTGCCGCCGCTGGGCCACAGGGGCGCCGTGTCTGCTCGTGCCTCCGCTCATTGTCGCACAGCGCTTGCTGCTGGGGCTGCTGCGCGTGCTGGCACCGAGCCAATGCTGCAGCAGTGCCGCGTCACGCTGCTGCCACAGAAACCGCCGCCGTCGCGACGTTGCTCCAGTTTCCGCGCCGCCGCCACCATTGCTGCCGCTGCTGACAGCGTAAAGCTGCCGCCGTCGCACCGTTGCTGCAGCTTCGCCACTGCTGCTGCGGCTGCAGGTGTTGCTATTGCGCGTGCACCCTCTGCTCGCGTGTGCCCAGGCCCGCGTTGTTGATAACCTGGAACACATAGTTAGCATATAAATACTAACTATCTTACTTACCTTGCCTTTGCACTTGCACTGGCTTTGTGATGCCTAAGGCAAGCAAAAACTGTAGTTAGTAGGAAAAGAGTGCGGAATTACATACTGTAAGTGAAACAGCGAAACGAACTTAGCAAATTTTTTTCGCAACAAATGAATACACAAACACACGCAAACACAACACAAAAAAAAATTGAACAAGTCAACGGCCCCATCGTCTCGACTACTGTACTGAGCCACGCGCATAGTTCGTAGCTTGCTCCTCACAACACACTGATATAAAGTAAGTAACATGACCATGATATACAGCTAATTATTCTCTATTTTGCAGGTATTGTTGTGCCCATCAGGTATGAACACGCCCCGGGGTGTGCCTGCTGCATCGCCGCCTACGTGCCCGCATGCACCACCACCACCACCACCACCACCACCACTTCCTCCACCTCCACCTCCTACTCCACCTCCACCTCCACCACCACCTCCTCCTCCTCATCATCATCACCACCTTATGTAACTACCGCGTCACCATCACCACTGCCGGCTACGTCACCACCACCACGTCACCACGCAGGAGTTCCCTCCTAGCCAACAGGTATGTGTATGTTCTTATTTTTATTTTTTTATGTAGGGCTAACGCGGCTGTCAAACAACGGCCAAGAGGGCTCCCAAAGACAGGGGGGGCGACAACCAGCCCACGACAACAACGATGAGGTGACACCGCGGTGACTGTGACACCACGACGACGACCGTGACACCACGACGACCACGACGACCACCGCGACGACCACGACTACGACCACCGTGACCATGACTGCGACGACCGCAACCACGACCACGACCACGACCACTGTGACACTGCAACAGTGACCACGACCACGCGACACCGTGATGACCACAACCACTGCGACACCACGACAGTGACCATGGCCACAACCACCACGACACCGCGACCATGGCCACGACCACCGCAACATCGACCACGACCATGCGACCCGACAGCGACCACAGCCGACCACCGCGACAGACCACGCCACGTGACACCGCCCGACCACAGCCACGACCACGGCCACCACGACCACGCCACCACGACCACGGCCACCACGACACGCACCACGACCACGGCCACCGCGACCACCACGACCACGGCCACCGCAACACCGCGACCACGGCCACGGCCACCGCGACCACAACCGTGACAGTGCGGCTGCCGTCACGCCAATAACAGTGCTGCTGTGCCATATGTTTATTAGGTTAATCATTTATTATACCTGTAAAATAGAGTAGTAACAATATAATGTGAATTTTGAGCCTCTTAAATGTGTGTAAATGCTAATTAAAACAGGCTTAAAAGTGTCTTAGCCACTACTTAAAAAGTTTAAGTTCACACAGCCATGAAAATTTAAGGCATCACAAGGCTGCTAAGTGGTAAATTAAGAGAATGATGTCTTAATTAAGAGGTGACCTTGCTTAATCAGTCTTAGGAAAATTGGTCTTAAATTGGTCTTAGAAAAAATTTAAGGCCAATTAAGACCCATCAAGCACTTTTTGGTTTACCTGATGCAGCCTCTTCGAACCCAGGAGGTTGTTCCACGTCTAGGTACTTATATAATATAAGTTGGTTCTATATCATCGACTGAGGGTTACGTCTAGATTCCATACCTACAACCTCTCTTTCCGTGTCTCAGTTCGCCCCTTCCCCCTCGCGCCTGTGCAAGTTGCCGCGCACTATACCTCCTTCATACCACCCCCTGTGTCATGGACCTCGTTACAGGTGTCAACCTTGACTTCGCTTCACATTCGTAGCGTTTCTAGTTCTGTCTCGACCCGCTCGCTCATCACTCCTTACTAACAGATAGATTATTGATGATGTATCTAGATACGCGCGCTTCTGCTATAAAAACCCCCAGAGAGGCCTCCTAGAAGGCAAGCAATCTCTCGCGGACGCTTTTCCTGTTCCCCTCTCCTGCGTGATCTCTGAGTCTCTTCGTCTTACCCTTTCTCATGCGAGCCCTCTTACGCTAAACCGCGCCACCGTGCCGTCCGCGTTTGAAAGTCTGCACGTGGGAAGTCTCTCTCTTGATTCGACCACACCTCTAATCCTTGGGCTCGGCACTCTTCCTTCCTCGTCCTGCTCATCTTTGCTCCATCCACATACCCTTGTTTTCTCGAACTCACCGGCGCGTTCTCATGCGCGTTTCAAGGGGGAGTCAGATCCGAGCCATGCGTGCCCGTGCTCAGAGAGGGGTGAGTCGGTAGTTCTACTGCTTTCCTGAACCAGCAAGCCGACAGAGATGTAGCTACTGAGCGAGGACGAGAAGGTCATTCTGGCATCCCTCGAGGCCCAGCGAGCGCACGGTTCCAATGACAAGAACTGCGTTGCTATGTAGCCATTACTTTTCTGGATATTAATAGTGTATCTGCGCGGATAATATTTATTGTTGATGATACCGGAAGACACTTGAAGGAGTGAACTTTTCACGGGATGGTTTAAGAGGCAGGGATAATAGCGCGCGATGTGGAATTGTGGCAAAGTGAGGATTGTACGCAACAGCCCGAATACTGCCTCAATTCCAACCCTTTTCTTCGACTACGAATTGGTAAGCAAAGGTCATCGGGGATCGGGATCGGGATCATCGGTCATGATGATTTTAGCTACTGTGGTCGTTCAACCCGACATGGCAATGATACATCCTCCACACCGCTGCCACCCCTAATAGATCATGCTGTCACGGCTGGTGCCACTGGCATCTGGGCGGACACGCTGTCAAGTGGGTCACAAATACAGCCCCGTGTTCTGAGCATTTGCCTACCGGCGAGGCCACCCAGCGGCGTGCAGTTCAATTCCAACGGTTACTCCCGGCCACCGACAGATAAACCTTTCTTTGTGGGCGATTATGTCACTCATCCTCCCCGCCGACTACCCCAATTGGCTGACTGCTAGTATAATTCAACTAGTGTATGAATAAGTGGCCGTTCTTGAGACGAAGAACTTGAAGTGAGAAGTTCTTGTAGGGTTCAACCTGATAAATGGTGTCCACAAGTGGTGGAGGCGTAGCTTGTGGTCCACGGCAGCAAAGACTATAATTTACCCCACATGGACTAGTAGTATTGATGACTATAGGTGAGTCATGAGAACGTGATGAGAGCCACCGGGTTTGAACAAGGACTCGGATAATAGGTAAGTTCACAGTATGGTGCACATGGTGATAACCTGTTTGTTTCAGCTCGAAGTGACGTTATGAAGTCTTCAGGTGGTTCGACTTGATTATAGGAAAAAGCGATGTAGACGTAGAAGTAGAAGAGACAAAAAATCAAGCTGTACAGTACTAGTAAAAGATACAAAACGTGAAATATCTAGCATGGCGATACATTTGCGTAATACAGGGTCACATACAGACAAGCTATAACCAAAACGTAGAAGAATACCAAGGAAAAGTAGGTGGATCCGGTGAGTACAGGAAGTGTAATACCGGTAACATAGAGAGCGGCCGCGTAGCCAAGGAGGAGAATATGTAGAATAAGTACGCATGTAATGCTAGATGGTCAGCGCAAACCGAGCAACATCCGGGTCAGAGAACCAAATACAATACTAACAGAAAACTTCTTTAGTTGTGGGTGTCCACAATGCCGATGACTACTTCGGCATCAGTCATACAGTCTCGAAATCGCTTGACGACTCACCCTATGCTACCCAGCATTCCTGTTCTTTGATCAAGCTCCATAGTGGACAAAGTTCACCCACCGTTCGAGCGAAACACCTTTCTCCGTCCTCAATTTCTGAGTCGCGTGCCGGAGTGCCCTTGCTGACTTCTCATAGCTGGCAACTTGCGCGCCTGCAGCGAACACCTTGCCATAGAAGTACTCTGAAAGGTCCTGCCCATCTTCATCAACCATCGCCCACATCGTCCCAATCACGCTCCTGAATCCACTAAACTGCATCGCAGCAGTCAGATGGAGCACTTCATCTGGCGTACCATCCTCTGTTAGTTCTGCAGTATGGCAAGCTGCTAGGAAGGCAAGCTCTGCAGTGGGAAGGTGAGACTTGGCAATACGAAGGAGTGTGAGGTGGGTGTTGTGCTGGAGAAGGAAGGATGACTCAAACGGCCGACCCGGTTGCAGCATGCCGTGGCACGCAAAGTGCACCCAAGGGTGCGTCGGAAGGTGAGCGATCACGTTTTCAGGTGTCGCTGCTTTGCCTGTGATCCTTGTCACAGAACCGCTGCCAACCAAACATTCGATACCGCGTGTTTCTAAGTCCACTCCGGGAAGGGATTTGTCTGGCTGTCCGACGATGAGTAACGATTGCAGCCCACTCCTAGATCCTGATAAGTCACGGGATATTGACGCTATCAACGCTGAGAGGCTTGGTGTGTACGAACACACGTAAATGTCACAAATGTATCGTTTGACATTGGTGTGCAAAGATATTGGTCCTGCAGCATGAATTGGAAGGGAGGCCAACACAGAAGTTGGACACAACCAGATCCGGGACTGTTCTGGAATTCCAAGCTCCATTAACCTGTTGGCAACAGGCTGACCCACCAACTCAGACAGTTCCTCCAGGGTCTGTCGCAATACACGATCATATTTTTTTGACTCCAGAAGGTGGGTCTTCCGCGTTTCCGACAGTTGATGGGCGAGCTTTGTAATCCTATCAAAGAAGTTCGTCGGAGTAGGAATATGAACAACTGGGTGGTTGGAGCGGACAATGAGAATATCAGAACGGTATTCGGATAGGTTGATGATGACCACTGGACCTCCTACAGCCGCGGTTTGGAGGTGACGAAAAGGGATGGGTCTCCAGAAGTTCTCGAATCCTGGTAATGCTTGGATCCGCAAGACAACCTTATCGAGTTCCTCTGAGAGCCTGCGTTTCTCCGCCAAGTCACGAGCGAACGTGTCCCTTCTCCCAATCATGACATCATCGACATCCGTACCAGCTGGAGTGTGCACTAAATCACGAACATGGGTTGTAGTGATTATTGCCTCCAATGCTTGACTGATTTCTGTGAATTCATCTGCCAGAGATTTGTCGACTCCACGGAGGTGGTCGAGTGGGGTGCGAAGGCTGCGCATGCCGGACCACAGCAGCGCTCTCCCTTGTTCAAGCATCTCGATGGCTTCCTCATAGGCACAGGACTCGATCGCGTATGACGCGGCATCCATTGAAAGACTCCGAATGTGCTCGATGTCTGGGCCACTGATATATTCGTGCCGATTGTGTACTGTGGGACCTAAGTCTATCGCACGCTGCAATAAGTAGAGGGCCTTGCGGTATGCAGTCAGAGCAGAGGAGTGTCGTGTGGCGTGCGCTGTGACTGTCCATTTATAAGCTGCTGTCAGTCTATCACGCGCACTAGAGAATGGGTATTCGACGGCAGATTGATACAAAGCAATGGACTCCTCGAGATGTTCTGCATCGCCGGTCCGGGAAAAAATAAAGAGCAAGCTACCGGCAAAGTTAGAGAGCATGGAGGAGACGTCTGGGTGACCTTCGGGGATTAAGGAAATCGAAGTTCGGAAGTAATTGATTGCATCAGCGATATCTTTATCTGCGCCATGGTGCCTAAAGCGGTGGAGCAGGTTCATTGCAAGGAGCTGAAGAATGCGTCGTGGAATGCGACGTCCAGACTTGACTAATTTCGCAGCTTCATAAAGATGTTCAATTCCCTCTTCGATGTGAGCCATGTCCGAGTTACCGGTCCAAGTATATTGTGTTTCAAGAATGACCGAGAGGTTATATAGCACCAGCGGGCGCATTGGGTGCCCTGGAGGTGTGAGAGCCAAAGTTTCACGTTCAAGGTCAATCGTTTCCTCCAAATCTTCAATTCTATGTGTCCGAAGGCAGCGCAAATGCATGGCAAGGGCGAGTCCATGCAAAGATTCTTGTCGACGTGGGTGACCCCGGGGACAGAGGCGAAGAGCGGCACGATAAAGCGAAGTTGCCTCCTCCAAACAGTCCATGCGACCAAAGTTTTTGAAGCGACTGATGAGCGAAAATGCAAGGTTCCTCAGGAGGGTGTCCTTGTTCTCGTCGTCCGGAGGACACAAATGGAGGACCTCACGATACCGACTGATTGCTTTTGCAAGACCTTCCGAGTCATCTGTTTGCATGAAGCGAGCATGATAGACGTTAGCAAGGTACATAAGAACCCACATTCGCTCGGGGTGTTCATTGTCCAGGAGATCAAGCGACTCTTGAAATAGCGTAGCGGCGTCCTTAACATCATTCAGGTCACCGCTCCGTTCAAAGCGTAACGTCAACACCTTCGCAAGGTTGTTGAGGTAGAAAGGACGCGAGGGATGGTCACGGTCTAGTGGACAGGAGGTGAGCACAGCACGATAGTGGCTGATAGCCTCGGCGAGATCTTCTGACTCGTCAGTTTGTTCATATTTTTTTTCCCAAGCATTTGCTAGATCGCTTGCGATGAGGCGATAATCATCTGTGCCTGGAGGGACCATGGTGATGACATGTCGAAGCAACTCGATCAAATCCTCAATGTCCTCCAGTCGCCATTCAACTTCGAATCTACTGCGGACGACATTGGCAAGGCCATAGAGGACATTAAGGCGCTTGATGCCGGCGACCCCTAGCGGGAGGTTGGAGAGGTGGCGAAAATATGAGATAATGTGATCCAGGTCTTCCCTCGCCCCGAAGTCATTGAAACGAGTGAGTAATGCACGCGTCAGGTGCTCGAAAGTCAAAATGTTCATGGGAGGATGATCCATTCCACGCAAAAGCGCCTCGGCATATCCCACGATAGCTTGGTCAAGGTCTCCCTTCTGTCGAGTCGCCTTGTAGCGGGACATGTGGCAAACCGCAATATTGTGGGCAAGCCAAGCACGATCCGGATGTCGGAAGGGGAGTGTGGATGCTTGGGTCTGCCATCGATTGACTTGTGAGTTGACATCGTTTAATGAATCGACCCGTTGGATCGAGAATTTTGAGGATCCCTGCGCCCCATCATTGACGTCGAGGGCCATTGTGGACTCGAGTTTATTTTTTTGTGCTGAATCCGGATTATAATCCCAGATTATGGCAGACGAACAGGCCTTACAGTACTATCATTGTCATAGAGTTACAAAAAAAAATGCTCGGAAACAATGGGTATGAATATCCTCGGATCACCCGGGATACAGTAAGGAATAAGTAGAGAAGATGAATACGAGGACGGTTTCCGAATCCACAAACCGGGAGAAAAGCAGGGAGTTGCAAAAAATCTGTCTTGAAATGACTGGCCATTACAGTAAAATCCTTATATCGAAGCAGTACCAAAACATATTTCTCTGGTCAAGTTGAACATCCATGGTATATATACTAGTATTGAATGTATGACACTCCGAGGGCAATATCCCACTGCAAAGGTCGATTTTATAGCTCTAGGTCATGATCGTACCGACCCGTGTGAAGTCTTGGGCAAGCCTGCCCGAATACGTCCCACCATGTCCGACTCTGAGCAGGACGCGTCGGTCTTAGGCAAACGCGCTCGAAATGGCCCGGGAAGTAGTATCGCAGAGGATGTTGACATGAATCCACCGTCAGCCACGCAGGTCGACGACGAGAGCGACGACGATGTAGGGCCTATGCCCATGCCAGAAGGTGCGGCCTCGGAGGGCACTGGCACGAAAAAGAAACGTAAAGGTGCGTTGTTGGGCACCAGCGTCCGGAAACTTCCACGGCGGTCCTCAGCAGGAACTTTTTTCTGTAGTCCTTCCTCATGAAAGGCTCTTCCTGGACCATCTGCCGAGCGCAGACAGGTACCACAAGAGCTTCATGCACCGCGACGTGATCAACTTTGTGGTCGTCACACGGTGCGTCGATCGTTCTCCCCTTGGATTCTCTATAGCGCGAGTGTGGGCTCAAGCCGAGAATACGAATGTTTTCGCAGTACGGACTTTGTCATCACGACGTCGGTCGACGGCCACTTGAAGCTGTGGAAGAAGCAGGAGACCGGCATCGAGTTTGTCAAGCACTATCGTGCACACATGACGCTCATAGTCGGTGTCTCCGCGAGTGCGGACGGCGAGCTGTTCGCGAGCATCGCTGAGGATGGGAGCGCAAAAGTGTTCGATGTCGTCAATTTCGGTGCGCCGGGAGCGCTGTCGTGCTTTTACCTGTTCTGACCCCCCGTTGCATCACAAAGATATGATCAATATAATCAAGCTTGGATTCACGCCGAAAGCTTGCTGTTGGGTGCATCGGAGAGGCCAAGCACAGGGCATTCTCGCCGTGTATACACCCCCCTGCTACTGCCATGGCGCAACGCTCACGAAACCCGTTGTTTAGGTCAGAACAAAATTCTGGGACTATTCGACTGTACGATGGCCGTGGGGATGGAAAACCGTTGGAGACGGTGGAAAAGCTGCATCGACTTCCTGTTCATTTGATGACGGTGCGTTCTCTAGTCCGCCCTTATGATCGTCGCATGACACGTCCGGATAGTACAGCGACAGATTCGACAGCGTCGTCTCGGCGGACGAAGGTGGCTTTGTTGAATACTGGAGACCGAGCGAGCAGTTCGAGCTTCCCACCAACGTTCCCGGGTTGTGGTCGTTCAAGAGCCAGACAGACCTGTACGAGTTCAAGAAGGTACATTCCTTCCCGCCCTCATCGGTCGTTCGTCCTCTGACAGAACGTGGCAGTCAAAATCAACGCCGACATGTATCACGCTCTCTCCGAACTCGTTATCTTTCGTCACATTCTCCCTGCCTGACCGGCAAATCCGTATCTTCTCATTCTTGACTGGCAAAATGATAAGGAAGTACGATGAGTCGCTCGCAGCTATCCAAGAGATGCAGCAGGCCGGTACAGCCGTGTACAGAGTTGAGGATATGGAGTTTGGTCGTCGCCTTGCTGTAGAAAAGGAACTCGAACTCCCGGGCCCGGACGGAAAGGTCCCAGGGGCGTGGATCAATTCCGTGTGGGATGAAAGCGGGGCGTTCGTGCTATATCCAACATTATTGGGGATCAAAGGTAGAACCCCGCTCTGGCTACGCGCAGCGTACTTCGATTGCTGACTCGCACCCACAGTTGTAAACACCGTGACAAATCGTGTAGTGCGGCTCCTGGGCAAGGACGAGACCGTGCGCTGGATGAACCTGAGTCTGTACCAAGGCGCGCCTGCCAAGAAGGGCATCACTACCGTCGCGATGGCCGCTTCGGCCAACCCGATCCTGGCGGACAAGGCAGTGCGTGACCCAACATTATTCTGCACGGGCCTCAAAAGACAGCGCTTTTACATGTTCACGCGCAGCGAGCCCGAGTAAGTCGTCCAGCCACCCTGCCTACGCTTTGGCGGCTAGAACACATCGCTCATTCTTTGACCTTAACCCCCTCGTGCGTAACATGAACAGAGACAGCAGCTCGAAATCCGGTGACCGAGACATCTTCAACGAGCGTCCGACCCGCGAAGAGCAGTCGATCGCCGCCGCGGCGCCGGCCGCTGCGTCGCGCGCGGCAGCGCTCGCGTCCACCGCGACGATCCACACGACCCTGGGCGACATGCACCTGCGCCTGTTCCCGCAACAGGCACCCAAGGCGGTCGAAAACTTTATCGGCCACGCACGCAGCGGGTACTACGACGGCGTGCTCTTCCACCGCGTCATACCCAAGTTCATGATCCAGACGGGCGACCCGCTTGGCGACGGGACCGGCGGGACGAGCATCTGGGATCGCGAATTCGAAGACGAGTTTTCGGACGAGTTGAAGCACGATCGGTATGGACCCTCCGTCTGTTATCAGCTGTAGCGCGAGGAGAGCTGATCACCACTCTCGCGTCGTCTTTTGCAGGCCGTACACGGTGAGCATGGCAAACGCCGGTCCGAACACGAACGGGTCGCAGTTCTTCATCACCACGAACGCGACGCCGTGGCTCGACAAGAAGCACACGATCTTTGGACGCGTTCTGTCTGGGCTGGAGACGGTACATGCGATCGAGAACGTGAAGACGAACAAGGCGGATAAGCCGTACGAGGATATCAAGATCATCAATATCGATATCGAATAGGTCGATGGATCACTCGCGTGTATTCTTTTAGGCGGATCGATTGTACTTTCTGCTTGTCTATTTACGGAGCAGTGTGAGACAGACAACAATACAGTACGCCCCATGCACATCACATCCTTAAGTTCCAGACACGGCCAGATCTCTAGACTCTGGCCATGAGGCATCAGCTTACGCACGATCATCACCGCGTCGAGCACCCCAGATGCTTGACATCACACTGGACGGGTAAGCTTTGTCGAGTGTGAGTTTATCGCAACGCCCCCACATCTCTGGGACGGCACACCATGACTGAAATCGTTGAGCAAAGCCTCCATTTTCACTGCTTCGAGATGAATATGCTACAGTACATTCCACGCGCATATGACCGCCCCAATATGGACTGGGAGAAAAGAAAAAAAAGAAAATCCTCAGAATTCTTCGTCTTCATCAGGACCGGGGAACTCGTCCTCTGGCTCCGTGACGCCGTCGTCATCAAGATCGTCCCACGGGACATCGGTTTCCTCCCACCTGAAATTTGCCTGCATTGAGCACACATGGAATGGAGAGGAGAAGAAGGGGTCCTCACGATTCCCTATCGAGTGCAGCTACCGGGTCCATCTCGTCCCTCCTCAACAGAGGCCTGCGAACATCCCTCAGGCAATATAGTGGGGTGAAGAACGCGTTGGGCCGGTATGCTTGCTGATGGATGCCCGTGGTGCCCTCGGGGTGCCAGCTGTACGTCGCCGAGGGGAGGTTATTGGTCCCTGCAGCTGGAGGGGTTACGTTCACACGCAAGCTAATTGTTACTTGCTCGCTCGCTACGAGGAAGAGCGGCGTTTAACTCCTCAGGAGACGGACAAGAGCGCGTCAATACTTGCCTTTGTCGGACAGATACATGAAGAACCCGGGGCAAGTATAAACCTGATAAACTACAGACTTGCCCTTGAGAGCAGGGAGGCGGAGCTTGAGGACTTCGTCGAAGAACCCCCTGGGGACGTAAGCGGACAGTGCTCTATGCATCACCATGATCGCGCCGCGCTTGGCATTGAATTGAAACTGGCTCTTGAAGACGAGGCCAGGAACGCCGGGTCTGCAACTCCGATGAGAATGGTGGCAAATCGGATGCGCGGGACTTGCGACTTACGTTCCAACCTCGACCGGGGCATCCGTTCCCCGTGTCTCGTATGAGTGGATCTGATACACCTCGGGTACGGGTTCCCTCGCCAAAGGATACCTGCGGGCGATCGGTGCGATGTCCGGGTGGGTATAGATATTACCCTCCGATTTCCACTCCCCCGTCTTTCTGTCGACGGTGCCAATTTCGCCAGCCTGTTGTGTGGGGATTGACGGTCAGGAGCTAGCTGAGACGAATAGGTGGAAACGACACCAACGTGAATGATCACTGGGGCCTCCCAGTTGGGCCACTTTGCGCCCGCCTCCTTTATCAAATCAACATACTTGCGCTGAGCACGCTCCCTTGGCCAAGGTAAACTGGGCATTGTGAGGGTCGTATGGCTGTGGGAAGGGCAGAAAGCGAGATTATATGGGAGTGGGCGTAGATGCTGTGAGGGTAAACTTGAACAATCAAAGCTTGGTCACGTTACGCCCGTAACTGGAAATCGGGTCAAGGGCTATAGGCCCCCAATAACAACTTTCCTTGAGAAGAGGCCAAGGGACTCCACGTGAGAACCTAGGACAGCATGCCACAGGGTTCATCAGCAACCGCTCTAACTTAGCCTTGTTGGGGGTATTCCATATCAGCCTTCCTAAGGCACGAGGACGGGAGATAGGGCATGATGCATTGACTCGAATGGGGAAAGTGACACTGTTTGTAGGAGTATCAGGGCGTCTGTCCGCCGACAGTACAGAGCGTGGATAAGCGAGTACAGCATCGAGTACACAGCATACCTGTGCCCCCCTTGAAGTTAGTTATCGTTCAGGACCAGGCCCGCCGGATATTAACACCGCAACCAAATTCGAAATGGACGCTGTGACTGAAAAAAAAAAACGAAGAAAGGGGTTCGATTGATTGGAAGGTTCAACTAGGTCGCAAGGCGGGTCACAGCCCCCCTCGGGCTGCGGTTCGTGGATAGTAACGGTGATAATAGGAATGGAATTAAAGGCAAAAAGGCAGTGAAAGGCAGGCGGGTGGACGCCGCTGCACCGTGTTGGTGTCACCGCGCAGGGTAGCAGTCACGGTTCCGTTGTCTTCAATCCAATCTTTCACTCGAGCGACCGTGACGCGGCCGCCCCCACGATACTCGGAAGACACGGCACCGCTGTGAACATCCCCGGATTGACCTGCTCATCTCCTCAAGGATCCTCGGGTTACACAGGCGGAAAGATTATTGCGAGGCACGACAAACCAGTGTCCTTCGGCAAAATAGTATCGTCTAATTAGTAGTACATACGTCATGCGAACTTCTGAACATATCCACCAGAACCGAAATCGCCTCCGAGTCGTTGGCCCCGTGAATAAACAAACCCTCAATTTGGGGAGGTTAGAATCAGGTCGTCATCGCCGTCACTCTCGTCTTCCCCACCATCGTACTTCATATCGTATCGAATGCATTAGCGTGAAGGCCCCCGTGTAGGACTGGGATGTGATGCTCACCCATTCGTGCTCGCCCTCAGGTACTTCAACCCCATCATCATCGAGTTCGCCCCAAGGTACATCTGTGGTAACCCACCTAAAACAGCTTCGTCAATGTTGACACAAAAGAAGCCTGGCTTTTACATCATCTCGTCTGGTGGCCTCCCGTCTCGCCTTGGATGAGGGTTCCTTTTCAGGATTATTTGCAGCTGGTACAGTGGGATGTAGCCTTCATTTGGGAGGCTGCCAAACTGATACACGCCGACGTTGCCCTCTGCGTACCACCCGGTCTCCTTCCCAGACCCCGAGTTAGGAGCGCGCAGAGCAATCTTTACGTGCTCGCTAGCTACATAGGGAAGGGTGATCGGAGTCATTTACACCTTGTCCTTTATAAAACCCATCAATACTCACACTTGTTGGACATGTACATGGCGAATGCGGGGCACGACCATACGCTCGTGACAACGTTCTTCCCTCTCAGCTCGGGAGTGCCGGCATTGAGGGCCATATCGAGGAATGAGGTGGGGATGCTGATCTTTCGAGCACGGTTCAAGACCACGAAAGCCGCACGAGTATCCTTGAATTTCCACTGGCATTTGTAGACGATACCCGACAGGTCACCGAAATTCCTTTTTGGCGTGAGCGGGATGATAGTCTGGTAAATGCATGACTTCTCACGGCGGCGTGCTTATGCATGCAGTGAAGCTCGTATCAATTTTGTATTCGTAGACTGGATCATGAATCACCGGAGGATAGTCCTGTGCGATGGAAGCTAAGGGTTCGTCTCGGTAGATGTTGCCCTCGCAAATGAATTGGCCAGTCTCTGAGTTAATTTGACCAAAGTCTCCCACCTTGAATGGAAAGCATATGTCAAACACTCCGACGTTCGTGGCTACAGTAGGAGCCCACCTCTATGCGTCTCAGCGGATCCCAGTTCACACACTTTCCAGAGGTCTGGTTGATTAGATCGACGAATTTGCGGCAGGCTTGCACCTGTGTAGGGGGGGCATCGTCGTGCGATGGCAGGAAACGTAAAGATGTGGGAAACACTTGAACCGTACTGTACTGTACAAAACTTAAGCTCCGCTGACGTGCTGCCTTCCCCTTAGTACGAGGTGGCACCTCTCTTTGGAATCACGGCCCTGCCGACACATCGCTTGCCTCTTCCGTAATCCCGTAATGGCTGCTCTCCTACAGTACCGGACGTTCACCATGCGACCTTTGTTTTCAGCTCCAGAACGAATTCATTAATCGGGTCTAGTTCGTTCCCGGCGCAAAGTCCCCACGTGTGTCGGAAGTGCGTACGATAATGATTCGGACTTATAATAAGCGCCATTAAGACTAGACCGGACTAGTTTGCGCGTTCTCGGATAGAAGCGCGGGAAGAGGACATCGGTCGCGCTCGATCAGGCATTCGAGTTTATGATGAGTGAGGAAGGTATAGACCCTGAAATGGGCCAGAGTTGATGTATGCGGTCTCTCCAGGAAATCGAAGATTTGATGGACTAATACTGTACCTCGGGCCGGTGATTGACATCATCTCCTCCGCGGTGGCTGGCCCCACTTCCAGAGTTTAATGGAAAAAACCAGGCCCGTCCAGACCTTTTTACTCCCTTCCCTCCCGAACACCGAGGCGAAGTATAAAAATGCTGCCTTGCTACCTTGAATCCATCATCATCACATACCATGGCTCACCAAGGTCAAGATACCATCTCTATTGGCAGTTATCTCCTCGAGAGATTGTCTCAAATTGGCGTTCAAGTAAGCCCATCCTCCTCATTTCACGTCTCTTCCCATTCCTAAGTCGTCTTCAGTCGCTATTCGGTGTCCCCGGTGACTTCAATCTGGGTGAGTCTATTTCTTATTTTTTACCCCAAATGTCACGTTGACCATTGTTCAGGATTCTTGGTGTGTCCTACTATTCATTTTTATATGTGCCCTTTCCTGAGTATACTTGCAGGATCTTGTCGAGGACCACCCGAAGATCGACTGGGTTGGCAACTGGTACATGCTGCTGATAATACCCGTACCTAGTGTTGACCCCCTGTTCCAGTAATGAACTGAACGCAGCCTATGCAGCTGACGGCTATGCCCGTGTCAAGCATGGCAGTCACGGTATAGGTGCAATTCTCACTACGTACGTCGCATATACAAGGTTTTCTTGCGAGTGGGCATTTACCCCAGCTTTTTACAGCTTTGGCGTTGGTGAGCTCAGCGCGATCAATGGCATTGCTGGCGGTGAGTCATGGTCTCGTACTGTTACGCTATCCTCCTCAATCTATGACGCTCCATGTGCATCTTAAGCCTTCGCCGAACAAGTGCCCGTCGTACACATAGTAGGTGTCCCAAGTACTGAGCAACAGAAGAACAGGCCTATGCTTCACCACACTCTTGGCGATGGGAGGTACGCGATATCGCACGAACGTCTATTCTTGGCACCCACATTCCTTTAGATATGATGCGTACCTAAAAGCAGCCCAACAATTTACGCAGTCTCAGGGTGCCGTCTTCGACGCCGTCTCTGCGGCCTCCGAGATTGACCGCGTTCTGACTGACTGTATCACAACTGTAGGTTGCGCTGTCGCTGTACAGCTCTGTTAGCTCACCATTGTGTCCCAGGCCCGTCCTGTCTATCTTACACTCCCCACCGACCGGGTCTTCACCAAAATTCCCCGTGGTAAATTGGACACGCCCCTCGTGCCTATCCCTCTACAAAACGACCCAGCAACAGAGGAGTTTGTTCTCAATGAGATCCAGCAACTTGTAGAGAAGGCTGGTCCGGAGGTAGTTGTTCTAGTCGATGCGTGTGCAATTCGTCATGACGTCACGGAAGAAGTCTGGGACCTGTTACAGCGTACTGGATTCCCCGTTTACTGCGCGCCCATGGGTAAAACGGCAGTTCCAGAGGATTATGAACGCTATGGTGGAGTCCGTGATCTCCTGTCACGCCTCAGAATTTGTGCTGATGTTGTTCGGGTAGATCTACGTCGGTTCCATCTCACATCCGGAAATAAAGGAGAAGGTGGAAAGTGCGAAACTTGTTCTCTCTATTGGCAGCCTCAATTCAGACTTCAACACCGGCAACTTCACATACCGCACTTCACGGGCGACCACTATCGAGGTAAAGGGATCGTCTCTTTCTTATCACACACATCTCGTGACGCTCATGTCGCCCTAGCTGCATTCAGACCACACGCGCGTACAGTATGCGCTCTTCCCCGGACTGGGAATGAAGCATCTCCTCCCCAGGCTTACAGCACGCTTGCATCCGCTTGACTCGCCTGCTTCCTCCGCTAGTGTCCCTCCATTCCGTGCCCCCCTCCCTAAGGCCGGCGAAGATCCGCTTGGCGAAGAGGTCATTTCCCATCTCTATTTCTGGCCGCGCATATCACAATTTATTCGCCCCGAGGATGTCGTTGTGACCGAGACCGGCACGTCGAGTTTCGGTGCACTCGAGATGCCGTTGCCGGCCAAAACGATTTATGTCTCGCAGATTCTTTGGGGTAGCATTGGCTGGGCGATGGGTGCTGCCGTCGGAGCAGCATTAGCGGCGCGCGAGAGAAGACTGAAGGGCAGAACGTTACTGTTCACAGGCGATGGAAGCTTGCAACTTACAGCGCAGGAGCTGTCGACAGCCATGCGGCATGGCCTCGCACCTATCCTCTTCGTGCTGAACAACAAGGGATACACCATCGAGCGATTTTTGCACGGAAAGGAGCGCCATTACAACGACATCGTTACTTGGTATGTTTTCGCCACCTCCCAAAAAGGACGTTATTAGCTAAAGCCCGCTTAGGAACTGGACCCAATTGCTCGACGTGCTGGCGCCAGAGGACTTATCTCCAAAGCCGAGGTCGTACACTGTGCGCACGAAAAGTGAACTCGATGCGTTGTTGAAAGATGAATCGTTTGCAAGCGCGACCGGTATCCAATTGGTCGAAGTTATGATGGACAGACTTGATGCTCCTCTTCCATTGCTTCGCCAGGCCGAGCTGAGCGGCAAAACGAACCACTACGTAGCTGAGATAGTGTGACGGGTGTGATTCATAGCGTAGGAGAGCGTAAGTGATTATGTAGTCAAGTGCAGTCAATTGTTCAAAACGATCACGTGTTTACTCGATTTCGTGACGCGCCGCGCGTGTGATTAGATCAGAGATCAGGACGCGATTCTGAAAACCAACTGCGTGACTGTAAGTGATGGGCGCTAGAGCCTCGCACGACTAAATTCAACCGTTGACTACTGAGGAGAAATCTACACCATGTCTAACATGTCTAACATCTCCTTCCCTCCTCAAATCGGGAATTACCTCCTTGGGCAACCGCTTGGTTCAGGCGTGTCCGGTGCGTGCAAGACGTTATATCTGGCAATCGCGAACTCAACCCTGCCGGGGTCGCAGGAGCTACGTTCCGCGCTACGCACATGCACACGGGGCAAGTCGTCGCGCTCAAAGTCCAGCCCGTCGACGTTTCGTATCCCTCGAACGCGCACGAGCGCAAGGTGTACCCATTGCTGCAGGGAGGCGTCGGCATGCCCACCCTATGGGCGTCCGGGCTGTGGGGCCGCTGGGACTATCTGGCGATGGATCTATTGGGGAGCAGCCTCGACAGACTGTTTAGGAAAGCGGGGAAGAACGCGATGGATCTCCGGAGCGCTTGTTCGATCGCTATTCAACTGGTGCGCCGCTCCCCGCTTTTTTTTTTTTTTTTTTGGGTTTTCGCCCTTCCCCCCGGCGGCACTGAGACAACGTTGAACGCGCGTGCGCTGGTACTTAGATCACGCGGTTGGAGTTTATGCACTCGCGCGGCGTTTTGCACCGGGACATCCAGCTGGGAAACTGCGTCATCGGTCTCGAGGCTAGACACGAGACGATATACATGATCGACTTTGGGTTCGCGAAGCAGTACGTCGACAGCAAGCAGAGACACATCGCGAACCGCGCCGAGAGGAGTTTTATCGGGAACTACTGGTTCTCCAGCGTGAACGTCCACTGCCGGGGCAAAAGTGCGCGCGCTTCTCTCTCTCTCTCGCTCCCTCTTCGTTCCGCTCAACAAGGTTCGACGGGGGGGTTGTTATTTTTCGCAATTCGGTGTGCACGCGTAATGTATGTATTTTAGCATGCTCAAGACGAGACGACCTCGAGTCGGCCGCGCTGCTGCTGCTCCACATATTGACGCCGGGGGGGCTACCGTGGACGCGGAACGGCGTGCCGCGCGACGAGGCGGCGCACGACCGTCTAAAACGCGAGAAGCGGGCGGCGCTCCCTGAGGATCTGGGGCGCGGCCTCCCCGAAGAGTTCGAGGAGTTCTTGCGGTATTGCCGCAGTCTCAATTTCACGCAGCAGCCGGACTATGCGCACTGGCGCGGGCGCTTTCGTGAGCTTGCGAACGAACTCGGGTACGGGGACGCTGACCGGTTCATATGGCCGCCGCCGGCACCATTGGTGAGGGTTCCGTTCCATTCCTGGTCAGAGAGAGGAAGCATCATTTTGATGATGTCCAAAAAAACTTTTTTTGCAGCAGCAGCAGCAGCCTGCGAGTCGTCCATCGAAGCCTCGATCGCATCACAGTCAACTCGGGGACCCGCACGTGGCGGAATTATTGCTGGGCCTGGCACAATTAAACGTCAAAAATTCAGATCGGCCAGTCCTCGGGGACAAGAAAAACGTGCAAGATCACGGTCGCAGCCCTGTTTTATTGATCAAAAAGCCCGAGGCGACCGACACGATCGTGATTTCGGACGGCACGCTTTCCCCAAGAGGAGGAGGAGGAGAGTACGGGCCAGCCGCGCAACGGTACAACAAGGCGGCGCGCATCGCGAAGCTGACGCAGGCGGCGGGACAGGCGGCGGACAACCGCGTGCTGGCGCAGATCACGGCCGATTTCGTCAAGGTGCTGCAGAGCTCCAGCTCGCGGACGCTGACGCGGGAAGGATTCGCGTTCCTCGACGCGCTGCACAAGCAGCTGGCGGATCCGTCCGTGTTCATCGTGCCGCTGCGCACGAGCAAGGCGCGGTCGTCGCGGGAACACGACGGTGGATCGCCTGGGGAGGAGGCCCCGCAGCAGCACCAGGAGCGGCGGAGTCGGCTGAACGTCCTAAGGGCGTCGTTGGCCAAGGCGCAGGACAACAAGACGCTGGCGGGGCTGGTGGCGGAATTTGGAACGATGATCGACAAGGCGGCGGGACGGAAGTTGACCAAGGATGGGATGGGCTTCTTGGAATGCATGTCGGAGAGATTACTTGTTGTACGGGTGTGATAGCTTTGTGGAGCTTTCCCGATTCATATAAGGTCATGCAATATGCGGTAATTTCCGGCAGTGAACCCCATAAATAAATTGGAACCGACCCCAATTGTTTGGTGTTAGCTGTCAGTTACCTGCATTGCATCATGAAAACCGTCTCTAAAGATGGCATTACGACCGTCGTTGACCAAAACGAAGTAATTATACCTGATCTCACTGTCAAGGATCTCCTGTCCGCCATTCCGTCAGTCACCTTCTTTCTCTTTTCACTCTCCACTCACCATCGAAGAACACCTTCAGCGCTCATTGCTTTCAGCGTTCAGCATTTCGGTCCTCACTTTATATGTAAGCCGACTTCACCCTCATCGTGCACACATGACCGTGTCCTCATGCGCCACACAGCGTATGGGATTTCTTCCTCATCGGTGTCATCTATAAGGTCACCACGTACATCGAGCCCTTGCTCACCCCCGAGCACATCTCTCTTCCCTCTCCCGCCCTTTACGCCCTCGCCCGCTTTGCGCTCTGGTCCCTCTACGGATTCGCCACTGGCCTTGTTGCCACCGGTCTCTGGGTCCTTGCCCACGAGTGTGGCCACCAAGCGTTCTCAGAGTCCAAGTTCCTCAATAACCTCGTCGGCTGGGTTCTTCATTCGGGGTCAGTGAAATTTTTTTCGGTTCGCCTCGTGTTGTTCCTAAGCGCTAAAACGAAAATTCTCCGAGTCAGTCTTGGGGTTCCGTACCATTCTTGGCGTATAACACATGCCAAGCACCATGCATCGACCGGACACATGACCCAGGATCAGGTCTTTGTCCCCCGTACCCGCTCACAGCGCGGTCTTCCTCCACTTAACCCCGATGGCGAGAATCTTTTGGGTACCAGCATTAGTCATGAAGTCATGAAAGAGCTGCGTGAGGCCGTGGGCGACTCGCCTATTGGAGCCCTTTTTGGCGCTGGCTCTTATCTGGTACGTCCTTCTAACGTTGTTCGGAATTGGCATCAACGTCCCCATCTCTTTTAGTTGTTTGGCTGGCCCATGTACTTGATTCGCAACGCTGCTAGTCAGAAGCGCTACCCTAGCGGAACCAGCCGTTCGTTGAATTCTCGATGCGATCATATCGATATTGACCTTAGCCTCAGACTTCAAACCCACCGCGGTGATGTTCGCCCCGCACCAATTTGGCCAGATCATTCTTTCGGACATTGGCGTCCTTCTTTGGTTAGGTGTTCTCGTAGCCTGGACGTACAAGTCAGGCTTCTCGCAAGTTCTCCGCCTCTATCTTGTGCCTTATCTCTGGTGAGCCCTCGTTCACTACCTTTGGTTTGCACTTGGGCTAAATAAGAGTTTTGTACAGGGTGAACCACTGGCTTGTCCTCATCACCTTCTTGCAACACACTGACCCATTGTTGCCCCACTATCGCTCTGAGGAGTTCACATTCCCTCGGGGCGCCCTGGCAACCCTTGATCGTAACCTACTGGGCGATCTCGGCTCTTTGATGGGTTGGATTGGTGCCACCGCAACGCATGGAATTTCGGAAACCCATGTTGCTCACCACGTCTCGAGTAAAATTCCTCATTACAACGCGTGGGTATTTCTTATCGCAATCCGTTCCTAGTTGTCTCATGAGCAATCCATAGCTGGGAGGCGTCTGCCGCCTTGAAGAAGCGCCTCGCCACATCTGGTATTAAGCTTGAGGGTCGTCCCGGCGGTTGGGCAGAGGTTTACCGTGTGTTCCGCGAGTGCAAGTTTGTTGAGGACGAGGGCAATATTCTGTTCTACAAGAATGCCATGGGTCTGGCTGCGTCACGACCCCTCTTCCCTGGAGATGCCGCAAATGATTCTGGTATCGAGATAGAGAAGTGATCGTAGAGACAGACAGAGCAGGGCTCGTTAGATATCACCGTATGCATTAGAGATGAGTTGTGGCGCTTATCTATATCTAGAAACATGCCTTCTACATTTCCTACCCTAACTCGGGAAGATGTAATGACGTTTCAATTTTCTAGCTGGTATCCTACATTTTCTGCACTGTCAATAAAATCGATGTGGTACAGCTCGCCGACGATTTCAGGTCGTACCTGGAAGAAGATGGTGTTTTTGTACCGGCAGGGTCTGAAAACTTGTACGTACACTACCGTCCTGCCGTCAACAATCAGCTTCATGCCAAGCGCTTTCTTAGACCGCCATCGGACTATGACAGTGATGATGACGATGACGGAGCCACCAGCCCCGCTGCAAAGCGGTATGCATTTCCGGAGCTCGACGCCCAGATCAGAGCAGCCATCGACGAGTACGGCGCCGTATTCCCCAAACTAAACTTTTCCTCACCAAAGGCGCGTCCCGTTTTTTGTGGGAATTTTCCAAAGAAAAAAGACGTGAATGATAAACGATGAATGATGACGAAAACCGCAGGACGCGGCGTGGCTCTTGCCCTCGTCGTCGCCGTTGAAATGCACGTCTCCGGCCGACGTATATCTCCTGCTCAAATCGTCCGACTTTGTCGCGCACGATCTCAGCGCGCGCTCGGTCTTTGAGGGGTGTGCCGTCGGTGGGCCCCAGCAGGAAACGTACGGGCTCGAGCTCGTCCTGCGCAAGTGGTTCGCGATTGACCCCAGTCGCGAGATGCGCGCTTTTGTGCGCGACGGCGTGCTCCTCGGTAAGTACGGTCCTCCCCCGTGCCCGTCTATTATTATTATTTTGGTTCTGGTCATTGACGCGTGTCCGTGTCTGACTTTTTGTAGGCATCTCGCAGCGCAACATGAACTACTACGAGTTTCTGAACGAGCCCGAGACGCAGGAGAAGATCGTGTCCCGCTTCGTCGCGTACTGGACCGCGCACGTCAAACCAAAGTGGACCGGTCCTGCGTCCTGTGAGTTGAACTCCCCCCCCCCGCGCGCCTAGATAACGATGATCATCGTGCACACGACGCAGATACGTTGGACGTGCTCCTCACGCGCGACCTCTCCCGATTCCACATCCTCGATTTTAACCCGTACGCCCCGCGTACGGACGCGCTCCTATTCACCTACGACGAACTTGCCACTTTATCCGCGTCGGCCACGTCGGCAGCGACCCCGACGCTGCGCGTGATAGACTCGCGCGCACACCCGGCCGCCGCGCGCAATGCGCCGGAGCACCAGCACAACATGGTCCCGCTCGAGGCGCTGACATTGAGCGAAGGGCGGAACGTGGAGGAGTTTGCCGCGGCGTGGATGGACCAGGTGAGGCGAGGTGCTACGGAATCGGACGATGAGGGCGAGGGATGAGGAGGGGGACAGCAGTGCTGGCGGCCGTGAGCAATGTCAAGTCCTTTTCACAATAGTTACATGCTAGGCGTGCGTAGGCAACGAGATAAAGAAAAGGCAAGAATGCGTAGGGTATTAAGAGGAACAGTCAATGGTATATAATAATGTTCATGATGCAGACTTGGCCTCCTCGGCTTTCCACCACTGGTAGTGAAAAGCGCATCAGAAAACCGGGGGCGTCAAACCAATGGCATCGGGTAAAGCACGTACCTCAACTGTCCTCCGCATACCCTCCTCAAGGCCAACCTGGGGCTCGTAACCCAGCACTCGACGGGCCTTCTCGATATTGTGCCATCGATGTGCGCACGTAAACGTGACGCGGAAACGCGTGAAGGTCGGCTCGCGCCCAGACAGCCAGCCCCACCACTCGGACAACGCCGCGATCGCAAAGCCGACGGACTTTGGCAACACAAAAGGTTCGCGAGAGGGATACGAGTCGGGCGCGAGCATGCGCCACAATCGCCGGGGAAAATCCCAGAAATAGACCGGCTCACCGTTGGTGATGAAGAAGGCCTGGCCGGCGACCTGGAGCGGATCCGTGCCGGCGCGCTTGAGTGCCGGTTGGGAAAGCTGGTCGAAACGCGAGCGCACGACGGGCCGGTCGGGGCTGTAGGGACCCTCGAACGCGGCGAGGATGGCGTCGGCCTCCGCGGGAGGCTCGACGCACGGCCCCAATGGCCGTGCGGAGGAGGTGGGCACGCGGTGTTGGCCCGTGGTCAGATCGATGGACGGAAGCGCGGTGTCTAACGCCTGTGCGACCGTTTCTGGGGTGCTGGGCGGCCGCGGGACGAGCTTGTCGGCGGCGAGGATGTGGGCGTAGGCGACGTTTCCGACGTAGGTCCAGTCGAACAGGTTGGTGTTGTCGCCGATTTGGAAGTGGGAGCGGCCTTCTTTGAGGACCTTGGCAAAGCCGGGCACCGCCTGTCGGTCCCCTGGGCTGTTTTATTTTTGGCGCGACGTCAACGTGTTGTGTGAAGAGTGGCGTCCTCCCGCAAATAGAGCTCACTTACCCGAAAATGCCTGCGGGACGAAGGGCGACGGTCAGCAGGCCGTCAGTTCCGTTGGCCGCGAGGACGAGTTCTTCGGCCTTTGCCTTGGATTCATTATATGCATCCAGCGGCTTGTCTGGGAGAGGAATGCGCTCGTCGACGTCGATGAGGTCTTGGCCGTTGAAGACTACACCTGCAGAGCTGGTGTAGACGAGTTTTGGGACCTTGTTTTCCTTGGCTGCAGCAATGACAGCCCTGGTGCCATCCACATTTACTTTCCAATACAGGGCTGGGTCTTGGAGACCGGCAGTCGGTGAAGCTGTGTGGATGATGCAGGTTGCACCACTCTGAGAGAGGAAAGAACTGAGAAAAGAGGGGAATGATAGGAGAATCAGGGCACCTTTTTGAGAGCGTCAGAAACCTGAGCCTGGTCGCTGATATCGCCCGAGTAAAATGGAGTGTCATGATACCGTTGAACGATGTCAAAGACGGCTACCGGGTCACCGCGCGCGACCAAAGCTTCAACGATATGACGACCGAGGAAACCGCTGCCGCCAATGACGAAGAAACAGTCGCGGTGTAATGCGGACATTATTACTGAGATTTAGCGACGAATCGGCTCATTTCTATTTTCTATTTTATTTTATTTTATTTTATTTCAGGTCAATTACGCGATCACGTGAAGGATTACCTAGATTGATTTGGATTTGGAAATCGTTCCCTTTGACTCTGAACCGTGATGCAGTCATTCACTCGAGAGCAGAAGCAACAACTTCTCGCAAACTTGGACATCGAAGGTACTTTTCTCTCCTTCCATCTTGACTTTTACCTCATCTCCTCTCAGTCGCACATCGGACTCGCCAACTCGAATCATGGCTCTCAGACACACTTGCTGCGTTTCGCAACCGCCACGAACGTCAACTAGCTTACATTCCCCATCTAGTCCGAGGAATGACAATGGCAGAGTTTGGCGACAAGTACGATGGCGACGTCCAGGCTGCTCTTCGGGGGCTTCAGAAGGAACGTCTCACTGTCGACGTCGCTCCCATCGATAGGAACGCAATGAAGCGAAAGTGGGCACCGGCGCCCGAGGGGGAAACCGAGATCCGTCCGGAAGATAAAAACCCAGACAGCAATCATACCCGGGCTGCCAAGAATCGTGAGTGATCTATCATCATTCTCCTGGGGTGGCGTTTTTCACAGAATGCGCCCAAAAAGCCCGTATTGCACCTCCCTCGCCTCAGAAGAAGCTACCTCCACAAAACGCCGCCCTCTCCCGCGTTCATGTCTCAAAGACGCCAGGGACTGTGCGTGTTTTACTCTTATCCTTGTTGGAGAGTGGCGCTCATGCGGATCCCAAGTCTCGTATCCAGGGATTTTCTGCCGCACCATCTCCGAGTCCGCGTAAACTCGCCCGCATACCCTCGAGCACTCTTCCCCGTCCAACTTCGCCGGCCAAACCTACTGCGGCTTCCCTCGCCCGCCAAGTCCGCGTACCCTCGGCATCGACATTCAAACCCGCGATACCCAAGACTCCCGCGTACCCGCCGCGCTGGCCGCGCAAGGACGAAAGCATGCTGAGCATCAACGGTTCGCCGCTGGCAAATCCGTATGAGCTCGGCCTCGATTGGCTCGCAGAGGGCGATGCCGCGGAAGAGGATGGACCTGGGAGGGCAGTGCTCAGACGCACCGCGAGCAATATTGTAATCCGCCGCGACCCTTCCTTCGCCGTACCTAGCAACACGTCCGGCACGCTCAACCACCACCAATCCGGACACTCACGGAGTAACTCTCAGTCACACCCCCACTCCAATTCACGCGCGGAAGGGATCGCCGCGTCTAACTCGGGTCACATGGCTGCACGGGTCGCCGTACCCACTCGTGATGGCCATCTACTCGAGTTTGATCCACTGCTCACTTCTCCTGGCGCTCTCGACAAGCTCGAGGGGATCACAGACAGCGCAAAGAAGCAAGCCAAGGAGGATATGTCAAAATTGGTGCAGGCTGCAGTAGTGAAATGGACCGTCAAGTGAATCCGTGTTGTCCTATACCTTCTCGGGACGATCCTTGCCATCTGTTGCTCTCATCTGTATTTATTCACGCATGCATAAACCCCTCCCCCCGCACACATTCGTTCTTCTCTCACAGCCCAGTCCAATTTGTATCTCGTCTTGTAATAGATGATCACTCCAAGAAATCGACGTACGCGGCCCGGCAAATAGTCTCATCCCGATTTCTGACTTTCACCAACCAATCGTTTCCTCGCCGTAGCCTAAACACATAAGATGCAATAAGTGGGCGCAAAGAAAGCTCGAAATGTGAGCCAAAACTTGCCTGTGGGCCTGTTCCTGTATCTCGAGGAACCTGACTAGGGATATCGCACCAATAGCATATCCCTTTCCACGAGACAGGGAATAGTTTCCGCTCGTGACAAAGCCAATGACGGCGCCGTCAGATGGGACGATTTTCGATAGCTGTTAGAAGTACGGTACGTTTCAGATGAAAAAGCGCCGAAACGAAAAAAAGTCCCAACTGACCTCGGTCGCATCTAGGGGCTCCTCGCCCACTTCATATCCACTCAGCCCCTGCTGTGCGTGCGCCTTTGTCCATTCGCGGGCTTCCTGGTCTCCAAGCGCGTATATGAATGCCATATCATCTGCTACCCCTCGTCCGCAGAGCGTCACGCGCACGTGCACCAGCGCTCCCTGCAACAACGCATTGGCGTCTATGCTCGCATCCAAGGGCGGGAGCTCACGCTTGCGTCGCAGGGCATTGATCTCGGAAAGCAGACCGGAGGCGGGGCCAAGCAACCGTGCTATGCTTTCGACGATAACGCGCGCGCTGGGGCCGTACAGGAGCCACGGGCGGATCACTGGTGTCGGGGGCTCGGATGTGCGCGGAGGGTCTTCGCGTTGGGTCGGCACCATGTCCGCATCGCTCCCGTAGTCAGTTCCTACGTCTCGACTGGGTGCGGGGTCCAACCCAAGCGCAACGCGCCAAGCAGATGTCCACGGACTGAGGGTGCTCAGTTTGTCCCAGCTCACACGCTTCGCAGGGGGCTTTTTCTCCCACCGTTCTTCGTCCGTGGCCGCGCGTGCAGCAGCAAATTCGTCATACGCCGTACATGTGGGAAAGTCCCTTGGGAAGTACGCTGCGCCTGCCTCGAAGGATTGGTGAGCACGCTCCCGCTGTCCACCTACGCGTGTGCCAGTATAAATGAGGGACATCAAGAAGGGCATTCCCCAGCCCTTCGGAACGATGAGTGTCCAGCCATGGAGATTAGGATCTGAATTTGTTGCACGCTGAAAGGACAGGGTGGGGAGCGAGCTAGACGCTCTGGCGGCTGAGATGGACTTTACAGATCTCTGAACGAGGAGAACAGGGATACGGTTATCTGGAGCAGTAGGTTTTAGTGGTGTTCCAGGGACAGTGTTTTGTGCCTTGCGGGCATCAAGCTCTTTCTTTTTGAACCTTGGGACTTTGAGAACATCTCGGATACTCTGGTCCCAGATGTCGCTTCCAGCCAAGTAAGCTGTGGGAAAACATTCCCAAGGTTTACAGATGGTTGGAAGCCCTTCTCTCGCTATTCGAACCTTCGCGTTTTTCGGAGGAAAACTGTTTAGGCGCGACGTCGTCAATTTGAAACCCCAAAAAGAGTAGGGCGTCGCACTTCAAACGAGGGTCCAGAACATTGAAGCCAATAACCATATTACTTGGTATGGAGCCCGTGTTTTGCAGGTCAGATAAAGACGACCAGAACTAGAACAAATGTTAAAACTATCAGATGGCAGTGGCGTCAGTTTGTTTCGTCACCTTTTTGAATTCGTCTTTTTGGTTAGTAATCGGTGTCAGTGCACCATGAATGACTTGACTCGATTTTGGGCCCGTGATTTCGAAGACGTTAATCGAGTCGCGTAGATCAATGACTTCCACGGAGTAAGAGTTCTGAGAGTGAACAGAGGACTTTTTCATAGCATCAAGGGTCAATGATACTGCTTTCCTAAGTGTGGAGAGAACTGGACAGAAGATAGTCGGATGACATCGGACCCAGATCGTCCTAGTTGTCTCATCGGGTGATTCTGGCTGAGATTCCGACGCGCCTTCTTCCGTGAGCACCACAAGAACCTAAGAAATGAGTTTATGAATCTCACCATTTCCTGTCTTTGCTTGTCCACGCTTTCGCTTGCCCTTCGTTTTGGGCCCATTGGGGGAGACGCCTGTAGGTTGAGATGTATGGGATGCTGTCGCCACGGCTTTCCAAAGGACGAAAATTGGTCCAATGTACCCAAAAGGGTACGATCCCGCCTCGTAGAAAGCTGTTTCCCAACCTCTTATACCACTCAAAAACCTGGATCTCGTTAGCGCAACCACTTCTTGCATCTAATAAACCCAAACCTTTTGGAGGCCGGCCCCGCTGCGTTAGGGTCACAGCAAGTCTCCAACGCACGACTCAGGACCAATTGTGCCCCTTTCAGTTCGATGAGACCAGAGTAGGAGGCGTCATGGAGTATAGAGCCATGAACAGAAGCACGATGAGATGGTCTAAAAGACTTTTCTGTTGGTTTTATTGCCTGGTTAGGGTTTTCAGTCGTTGAGATGGGATATCAGCAGTAAGTACGTACCAATCGATAACCCCACATATTTTCCATGTGCATTCGCTTAGCGTGCCATACATGTGTCTCAAGCCATTTCTTATCCTCTGGATCATAAACATTTGAGATAGAGCAGGAGTGTGTGGAACTCACTCTGTCTCCGCGCAAAGGCGTCACTACGAGTTTCACGTCTATCCTTGCCGCGCTTCGGAAGTGATCGCCCAAGGATTTTTCGACGCAAAGAATCCATCTCCAAGTATATGGGTAAGTGCGGGTATCGTGCAGGTATATGCGGAATCACTGCCTACTTCTGTACGCGACTTTTGGCGAAGACGGAGAGGCACTCGTCGGACATGGTGGCTCGCAGCGCGGCGGCGCAGATGACGTGGAAGCTCTTGCCAGGCTCGATGTGTTGTGCCAGCCCTGCTCAGATGGCGTGAGGAAATAACGCAAGATGGAGCACGTCCACGTACTTTGCATTCTTCATGGCCTGCTGCATCGCTCTTATTTCGAAAGAACGAGACTGAAACGTACATTTAAAGCGTGCCTGGTAGTCGGCACATTAAACCAACCTCGACAAACTTCTCAACATCGATGGAATCCGGTAGTTCTATTCGGTCATGAGTCTGAGAGTCTGAGCAGGGTACCCCTACTGACCGTCGGAGTCATTTGACTTGGAAGGCCTTGTTGACACACTAGCTTCCTGTACGATAATGGAGCGAGCTGTTTTAAACCTCTTGTTCTGACGACCGGCGTTTTCTGGAGGAGGAGGAGCACGTTTAAGAGGCATTTCGTTTTGGAGGTAAGGAAAGGGTGGCTTGTCGCGTGTCGCGTCACAAGGAGGTGCACGTGCTGGGAATAACTTTCCAAAAATACATCAAATCATTTCGCTGGTCGACTTCTTCAACGCTTTACAATAATCGACCAAGTGGGCGATGGCCTCCACGGCGACGCGCAATTTCTCCCTGATAGCACGACACGCATCTCGCCGATCAAAATATAGATTGCTATCATCAAGCGCTATACTCCGTGAGGAGACCCCTGCACATGTCGGCGTCGCCCCCAGCCCAAGGAAACCGGTCGGAGGTATACGCGGCGGGTGAGCCTCAAAGATACTCTTCCACTCCTCCTGTAAACATACTATTGCGTGTTAGAGTGATTGGCTTTCTCTTTGGGTTCTCCCTCGCATCCTCCTTTGCCGCGTATAGGCTATTGGATGAATATAAGCAGGCGTCGGTTACGTTGCAGGCCAGCGTGGAAGAGCTTCAGCAGAGCACGGAAAAGGTCTGCCATCGTCTTGCTCATAATCAGGGTCTCTTATATCCCCGCAGGTTTCCGCGCACGTTCGACGTATAGAGGCTGTTGAAAAGGATTTGAAAGCCCTATCGAATTCTTCTGCGAGCAAGGATGACCTCTCGCGGTTACGTTCAGAGGTCAAGAAGATATACGACGGCCTACACATAGGTGAATCCGCTCCCCTCAGCAGTTTATCTAATGTCTGAATACCCTCCTTCAAGAATTCCTTGACCTGCGGTCATTTGTATGGGGAATGCGTATGTCTTTATTTCATGCACCTGCCCGTACGGCTCACCCTTGTTACCCTATTGCGTCTGCAGAGCAAGATGTTCACGCTATCATGAAAAGGGAAGCGATGGATGTGAAACCTCCAGCTGAACGTATCTGAACCTGTCTCCTGCGCCGGTGGTCCATTATCCTGCCTTGTTTGGCTAAATAGACTTGCATATTTTCTTCCCGGCTACCTGTACATGAGGTATCGGAGACCCTTTGGAATAGATAATATTCCATCGTGCACTCCCCTTAGACTTTCACAATCAACTTGACCTGTGATCTACCCTCCTTTCTAGAGAACCAAATCGAACAAACGTCTGCGAACGATAGCTTCTTACTTTTTTATGCTGCAGGATCCTAATAGTAAGTCATGCCTACGGTGATACTGTGACTGCCGGGAACACCTTTGGGCGAGTTACCCTACTTGATTATTGTCCCATAGAGACATCGGGTACTGTTGACACGATACGAATCAGCGCTTAAGCATTGCCGCAGTGTAGCCGGGGTAGGGTGAAACGTCTCATCGCAATGCTTGCCGCAGAACGCAGCCGTAGTATCTGAAGCAGCCGCGCTTGTGCGCTCAGTTCACATTTGCAGAACGGCCTTAAGTCTGGTATGCTTGTCCCGGGAAATTGACCATGGGTATTTTTTTCGATGATGCCAACAAAGCAGTCAGGCCGCGCATCCCCATTTCGAATTTGCGGCCGACGTCCGGCGAAACCACCTCTCCAATGAGCCTGGCATGAGTAGGGCATCGGCAGCTACGAATTGGGAGAACCGCCGCACTCAACGCCCATCCTATTATCCGTTGCGGGAGTGTGAGGATACACGTCTACTGACTCAGTGAATAAAGCAGCGAAGATCACGTCTGCAATTCAACTGTTTAAGCGCCTCCACTATGCACACCTGCCAGATGGCCACATGCTCTGTTGCGCCTATCCCACGCAGTTGCTTCTTCCGCATGCGCTGGTAATTCCCAAAGTTTGACAAGTCTTTAGAAGAGGAAGTTCGCAGCCGATAGCCGCCCGCGACTAGCGCTTCTTGGTCATTTGTTTCAAGGTTTGCAAACCCTGCTGTACATGTCTCGTGCTTGGACTGCCCACCCAACAGGTACTACCATAAATACTGTGGGCGCTGGTGGGCCCTACTCTGTAACCTAGGGGCACGTCACAGGACACAGAATACAGAGCGACGGCTGATCCATGTGAGCGGTGCCATAGCCCAAACGGAGAAGTGAAACTGTTCACGGCCTTCGGACGCTATTTTACGTATATCTTCCTTTGGCTGTTAATTATATACAAGTATTGTACTGTACTGTACACATGGCATCGTGACCCACGATCCCATCATTGATACGAGAAGACCTGCGTGTTTACCCAGATTACATACTCTCTTGGTAGGGTCTGATATTTGACGTCTTTGCTGGCTCTAGCCCTCGTATAAATACCAGAGCTTTAGAACTGGAGGCATTTGGAGTCAACCCATTACTTCGAGCGTCTATAAAACACATCCGACATTGTGACCACAGCGCTCGTAGTCGGTAATTGACATGCCCTTCGAAACGGAGCGAACTATCCTGCGCCCTTTCAAACCCAGCGACGCTGACCTTCTCCTTGACCTGTACGACGACCCGGAAATCCGATCGCTGGTTTTCACCGACTACGTTGCCTCTCGGTTGGAGAAGTGGGTCAAAGAAATGGTCTCATCTCAGGAGAATTTCCCAGGGTTCCTGGCGCTGGTGGAAGATAAAGAGACGGGGGCTTTCATTGGCCATGTCGGCTTGATCGCCGCTGACGCAAAAAATCGCCACTACTCTTTTGGCATCGCCCTGAAGAGAGAGTGGTGGGGGAAGCGCATTGGTACCGAGGTTACACAATGGCTTGTAAACCACGCGTTCAGCAAGTTAGCCGTGCACCGTATAACACTAAAAGTGCTGGCAAACAACGACAGAGCACTTGGAGTGTACAAAAGAGTGTAAGTTCTTCCGAGAGTGTTTATATCTTATAGTTATTCAAGCCCTGTTCCGCAGTGGCTTCATTGAGGAAGGCCGAGCCAGGAAATATAACTGGAACGACGGAAAGTGGTCAGACTTGATCTCGATGACGATTCTACATGAAGAGTGGGACACACGAAGGGGGACTAAATTAGAAGTAAGTTAGCAGACACAGATACCCAGAGCAGGCAGAGTAGAGAGCATATGCCGATTATCTCGTCAATGAGGCAACCGATGAACACAAGGTATCCTTTCTCCAGGACGGCCGGATCATGATCCGAGTCATCGAGGCGCTACCTGGTTCAAGGTCAGCGTACTGGGAAAATGCATTCTCGAACGCCCAAAAATTCACATATTTCCCATAGATCGATCTGTGTCGAGCCTCGAGCGATCTACACCCGCTTTCAATGCCTTTCGCCTTTCCTCGCGGTCCCTGATCCGTAGTCCCGCAATTCACCGCGAAAACGCCGCGATGTCGGCAACCCGCTGTGTGGTCTCATTTCTGTTGGACCATATTGTAATCTCAAGCAGATACAAAAAAGCAGCAACCTGTGAGAGAAAGCGGAACGTGGGAGGAGGGATAGGAAGTAGCCGCGGGATCACGGTATGCAGAAGGGACTGAGAGTTGCCGAGAGGCCAGCCAGTTGTGCCTTAATATGGCTGTACAGCGTTTCTGGAACCGAAGAGAGAAGGGGGCGTGTCTATCACAGGGGCATCCGGGCTTCTGCGTGGTAGACGGGGATGGCAAAACATACGCACGTTTAGATACCCCATCGAACAAACAATCGCAATCAGGACAGTGCGCAGCACATCCAACACCGTAATGGTTGTTGTTCCCTCCCATATCCTCCTGACAGGGTATCACCGATCGGCCTTCCTGACGCCGTCGGTAGCGAAATCGTGCATTCCTCGAGTGCAGCTACGATCTTTCCTGCAGAGAGGGCCTTTCGCCACGGGGGTAAGGAGCCGTAGCCTGAGCTTATCGTCCACTGTGGCAGTAACACGTTCAGATTTATCAAGTAGATGCACAACACCAGAAAACCACATCTAAGACACGATAGGTCACGCAATCTGCGAATCGGTAAGACACCCTCTATCCCCTTCCATTCGTCGCACAATAGAAGATGACCTGACGATCACAAACCTGCGGCGGAGAGCGTCGGTCGAGTTGACCGCTGAATGCATGCGCACAATGCCAAGCACAGGAACAACATGCTTTGCCCTGCCTGTACCAGGAGTGCCAACCGTAGGCTTCAGTGTCTTTTAGGGGGAGCTCGACAGTTGGAACCGGTTTTGTACCGAGGTCACGGTTGTCCGAATGATGAACGTAGCGTGTGGAGAAGCAAGTCCAGAGGAGGCAGACGGAAGGAAATGGGAAGTTGAGAGATCGACGAGCTCTCCTCCACACTGGCAGTACCCGTACGCGAGAGGTAATAGGCAGATAGACAACATACTAGGCGTAGCCCAGGCCCCGTCTGAGGTACCCCTACCCATCGAGGCGGTGCATTGAGCTTGAGAGGTGATGCGCCAAAGAAGGTGTATACCTACTTCAACTGCTGTCGTCCACTTGCCTGTGGTGAAAGCCATGGCAGGATCTCTCACATGTTTCGTCCAATAGACTTGTGGCACAGCCGTCTGTCGTGCCAGTGTTTAGTGGACAATGGATCAAATGCCTACACTCTGCTGTACTTGCTACTGGCATCCTTGCACCACGAGACAAGCTTTCCTCCAGGTATATGGCTTTTAGGCGGCCTCGCCATCCCCCAGAGATACAAAGGATGTCGATGCGTTGACACTACTGAACGTATTGTATGAGAGTTGGGGGCGTCACTAGTTCTAAGACACGGAAATTATTCGAAGTGACGCACATGTTACAACAGCCCTTTCTAACTTCCTGAATTCGGGTTGTAGGGGCTGATTACTTCTACGTTAGTCCATTCATTACCGTTATGAACAGGGCCAGAAATAGACGCCCCGAGAGTGTTCAGTTGGCTAGCTAGCGGGATCCATTACATGGGCAAACAGTTAGTACTCTGAGTCCGAGTCGTCGACTCGGAGGGAGGGTGTCTAGCGCCGGAGGCAATAACTTCTCAACAGCCTTCTAACTGAAAGACTCGTTCCCTCCCTGACACGTATGCTGCAGACCTCACTGCTATCTGACTGCGCCGTGAGATGGTGCAGTCCTAAGACCTTGGATACTACCGAAGCGGCGAATCACGATCCCGGGCCTTGGGTGGAAGTCAAGGATGGGAAGGCATCTCTACCGGCGCTACCATTGCAGACCCCGACTGTGAAGTGCTTCAGTAGCCATCCTACACCATGCTCTTGTGCAGCTTCTTTCTAGATGCAGGTCTTCTGTGAACTCCGTGGCAAACCTGTCAGTCACGTGGCTGACTCGGAATACGCGACTTGACCCACGGATTGATGCCTCTTACTAGAAGCGAACACATTTCATTGGCCCGGCTATTCGAACCGCCACGGATGGACTAGTTTGGGAACGGGGACTCGAAATATTTTACGTTTCTCATCTTCCTGGTAATATTTGACCTCATACTTATGCTTATGTCCACTTATGGCCTTTCTCAATGTGCCTGTGGCAAAGGAAAACTCCTTGACGGTTGAGGCCCAACGACTCGGAGTTGAGATTATGAGAAGGTCTCTGGAGAATGCCTGATGGCCAAGTCCCTTTCAGTGTTTGCGTCACCCGAGTCTATGGCCGAGGTGATGTCCCAGCGCCAACTGACTCAGTGGCAATTGATAGAATTATTCACTGGTCAGAGCTGAGCTGAGTTTGTCTGTGTAACAATGAAACCCCGCCCGGTAGGTGTCCGACTTTGTTGTGATACTGATTCAGCTGTGGTCGTTACGCCTTTTGAGCTTTCTGTGGCTTTGGTGTGTTCGGGCCCCCCTCCATATGAGCTTGAATGTGGAAGCCACCACACATCGTATGTATATAGGGCCTCGCCAGAAACCCATTTCTACCCGAATCTACCGCTGATACCTGTGAATTCGCGTACAACACCCCCACGTCATGGTCAAGCTCCAGTCCCACAAAAAGATTGTCATCGAGTCAGATTTAAAGCGCCAAACCCCAACTGACGCAAAGCAAGCCGTATTACCATTACCATCCAGAGACCCTCGCACAGTCTGTATGACAAAGGAGGAGCTGGGCTATTTAGTTGCCTCTTTCCGAGTCAATCGGTGGCCAGGACGAGCTGAAAAGGAGCGGTTGGCGCGGCTCATTGGCAAGTACGTGCTAGCCGCCTTCTCGCTTGACATTCGAATATAACATTGATTCCTCAAAGACCTTATGAGAAGGTGCATCATTGGTTCTCAAACCAGAGGCAGAAAGTGGCAAATGTGGAGAAAGTCTTAAGAAGCTCCGGGTCTCCGGAAACACCTCCACGACGTACAAACCCCAGCACGGCGCGGATAAGCATTGCATCCGCCAAGATCAAATCCGAAAAACACGAAACACCCCCAAGCGCTCAGGACACGTTCATACGCGGCGATATGTCCGACATGTCGGATATATCCATCGAAGAAGGCGCACGCATTCTACTCGAGTTCGTTGCAAGTGTGCGAGCAGCTTACAGGACTCCAAGTCCATGACCTCTACCTGACGTCGGAGTTCTTGCCTTGACGGCGTATGAGCCCAGAAACGATACCCCGATCACCATACCCTACCTACAATAGTCGGCCCTTCGGGCGTCTACGTATCATATACATTGGTGTAAAGCGATGTCCCAGGTATCACTTCCGCTCGACCTTCAATGCATAACAAAAATTGAAGTGCCAAAAAAAAAACCTACGAGAAAACCCTTGATAATTGTTGGGGCATTTTCACGAAAGAAGAATAATTTGCCACCGGAAAGCGTCAGGTCCCCCGTGTCATGCATGCAGTGTGAGTCAAGAACACCGACGCTACCGGCCACCGAAGGACTGCCAGTGGGAATTAGCCGCAGTGTATGGTCGTGGCTATGAATAAAAGGCCATAGGTGATCACTGGCAGGTCGAAAGGCTGCAAGGCAGACAGAAGATCAGAATCGTACATCCTCAGACGACTAGAAGGTGAAAACATGGATGAATGACCAACTTTGAGGGGGAGTCACATCAAAGATACGGCATCACATCGGTCTTAGAACCGTCGCGTGGCTTTATATATATATACGTGAAAGAATTGCCTGCCAGCGACTGCGGAGAACCAGAGCCCGTGCCACCGCAGCAACACATGAAATGCATGCAATCTCGGATCCAATCTGCCGGGCCGGGACAATCATAATCATTGTATTCCCCTTGCACTGCGCACACCGTGGCTCCCTAGATATATAAGGAACGGTTTCGGCAGAGTGAGTTGCGTGAACCCCCCTACAAGATGTCCCGGCAGCTCAGCAACACGAACGCCCTGCCGTTCCCAGCGTCACGTTGGGAGACGGCTCGTACCGTGCTGCGACCGTACACCCCAGCTGACGAGAAAGCTTTCCTGAACCTCTGGGGAGACCCCGTTGTCCAACGACTGTCTTTCATCGAGGACCTTTCGCCCAAGAAAACGGAAGAATTTCTACGGAGGACCCTAGAATCGGTAGCGAGGGGCTCGCTCTTCTTCGTCGTGGTCGAGGACAAAGAGAGGCGCGAGTTCTTGGGGCATGTCAGCCTGAATCTCCAGCCACCTCCTGAGCGCGACGCTGCGGTGGGAATCGCGTTAAAAGGAAGATACCGAGGGCGCGGGTTTGGAACGGAGCTGATGCACTGGCTGATAACATATGGTTTCCGTGAGCTTGGCTTGCGCCGTATATCACTGACAGTGATGGAAAATAATATACCCGCGTTGAGGATGTACAAAAAGATGCAAGTCCTCTATGTTCCTGAACTCACTGGTAGACATACTGACCTTGAGGCGGATAGCGGCTTCATTGACGAGGGACGGACAAGGGACGGAACTGGGAGTAACGGTCGATCGAGAGTTTTCATCTGCATGGGCATCGAAAGGGAGGAGTGGGACATCCAGAGAGGTCGAAAGCGAGAATTTCGAGTCAACTGACTTGCCAGTGTAGTATATACCGTGACACTGTCGCCCTTAATCATTTCTCAATATTTCACCCTGTGCAACTGGACCTCATGGTCTTAATACATACTCATTGGGAGCCAATTTGCGCCCTGCAGAACCGTCACTTCACAATAAAAGGACGAAGAAACTGGGCGTAAGAAAGGAGCACGCATCTCACGCGACATGAGTGTATGTCACATTCAGGGCTTATCCCGTCTCGTTATCCCATTCGTTCGAGAGTGGCGTCCAAAATGCTGCAATGTGTTTGGGGTTGGGCGTCCCGCCTCTGCGCAGCCAGCCCGCGCTAATGTGGTCTTAGGCGGGAACGACAAGACGGCGGGGTAGGATCTCGGAACGCCAGGCAAAGAGCGGCTAGCATAATCAAGCTGTGGGCGCCGTCCTTCAATACATTTTACTTTGCTGTTATGCGATACACGTACTCCTCGCCCGAGACCAATTTACTGCCTTTGAAACCGGTGTGCCAGAACAATACTGCCCACGAATCCATGACCACAGCCAGGTCACTTCTTGCCTCGGTGGCGCTTCCAACTATCCACTCGTGGATATTCTGAAAATAGCTGCTAGATAGAAACCGGGGAGGGTAGTGCGCACGTTCAGCATTATTAAGTTTTTCCCTGTTGGCGGCTCGTTGGACGTGACCAGACCTGAGCAGTCCCTTTCTGGTCTCAGATGGTGTACGTGTAACCGAGATTTCTCAAGGGGAATACTCAGACGTAACGTCAACCAGTTCTGCGGCTTCAGCATTCGACCCTCCAACAAGAACAGTGCATTGTGAACGTAGCCCAGCAGCGCAGAACCTGACAGTCGGAAATCACTGTCTGGACCTCAGATCCACGGGCAGAGGATATGGAGCCACGGCGAGGGTCAGAAGACAGACTTTACGAGCGGGCCTGTGGCTTCCCTTTTTCAACGTATCTGCAGACGTACAGCAGCGAGTGTTGTCAAAACGATCGTCTACAGTAGTTCTTGACAATTAGATCGGATATGAGGAATCCAGTAGACCCTTTTGTATACAAAAGTCGACTATATGGCCAAGACGTCTGTCCAGGTGCAGTCTATGCCTGTAGCAGTGACTTCTACTCGGCGTCTTTCCCCTCGATGATCTTCTCGCCATCTTGAGAGAACTTAACGTTCTCCTAGGTTTGAAACGGTGAGGGAGGAGCATAAGAAGTATTAAGAAATGGCGCACCGCATGGCTAATTGATCTGCCAATATACTTCGTATGGGCTGGTCCCGGGTCTTTATTAGCGACGCGACAGAGGGCATGAGACGTTTGCGCGCAGACTCACTGCCGTAGGCAACCAACTGCCCCGTCGGATTGGTGAAATCGACCCGCGTATACGCGAGCGATTTACCTGCGTGGAGGGGGAAAATTTTTACAAAATGTAAAACGAAGAGGGAAGGGGGCAGAACAATGGGCGCGCACCCATAGCCGTGAGCGTCGCCTTCATTTTCAGCTCATCCCCAGGCTTCCCTGCTGGCTTCACGAAGGACGTCGAGATGTCGGTTGACACACCGGTCATGTATTGGCCCTGGCTCGCCACCACAAGCGAGCCGAGCGTGTCGGTGAGCGACATGATCAGGCCGCCATGCACCGTCTAGTCGTGTTTGTGTCGTCAGTAGAAGGGAGAGGGTCTAGCGATGCCGAATGCCGTAGACGTACGCCAACACGATTTACTTTACTTGTGGGAGAGTGATGAGAAGTGGGCAAGGATGTAGAGCTCACCATTATAGGGCTCAATTCGAAGTGATGCCTCGACAACGCCCGGTCGAGCGTTTAGTATGTTCAGCTAGTTTGAGGTCTGAAGTGCTCACACTGGACATGGGGAGGAACAACATACGTTGGGGAAGCATCGTGCGTCGTGGCCTGTTTCAGCGGGCGGTCAAGGTCGAACAACGTTGAACAGTGAGGAACCGATTATAACATCATACCGCCATTGTCGATAAAGGATTTCCAGACCTGATCTAGTGTCAGACTTGACTTTGAGATCACACTGTCTCGACGCTCACTCTACGTGTAAATCGGAGGCAGGCAGCCATTTATGTTGGTGGCAGAGCATAGGTTCAATTTCGTCGTAATATTGACTATGTCATCATCGACTACCATTCCCACACCTCACTACAATACAATACAGAGATCGCGGTCTAGGTCATGAATGATGTTTAATCTCTGCCCCGTTTCCCCTAACCACCGTCCATGGATATCGGATGATGTAGTGAATATGGGGCATCTCAGACACACGGCCCTCAGACAGTGACAACGGCCAAAAGCATTGCATTGGCGGGAATCGGTACGGATACAATGAAAGAACAATTACGCCTTCAGTTGTGCTCGCAGGTTGGCCTCTAGCGGGCCCTTGGGGCGAATAAACTGAACGTATGCACCATCCCTACACAGGGTGTTTCAGACAACCATAACATCACGGAACAAAACAAAGATGCACTCACTGCAGAACGCGCTTCTCCTCCTTGAGCTTCAGATAGTCCTCACGGTTGACATTAGTAAAGCCCCACTTGCGCGATACAATGATTTTTTGACGGCCTGGGAACTTATAGCGGGCGCGACGTAGAGCTTCTTGGATGACGGTAGAATTCGAGTCCTTGCAGCGAATGGAGAGGATGATCTGGCCAATGTTGACACGGGCAACGGTGCCATAGGGCTTGCCCCACGCTCCGCGCATGCCAGTCTGCAGCCTACATGCGACATGTGTTATGATAATTCATTCTCCCGAAGCGGTAATGAACGTGCCTATCGGCGCCAGCACAGGATAACATCTTGTTGATGCGAAGGACGTGGAAGGGGTGCACACGGACCCTCAAGTGGAACGAGTCTTTGCCGGCAGACTTTGTCACATACTTATTGGCACAAATACGGGCTGCCTCGAGTGCCTCGCTGGAAAGCTGTTCATACTCGTCCGACACGAGGTGACAGCAGAAGGGGAACTCGTCGACTGAAGCACGCTTCCGGCCGAGGTCAAAAATACGGATCTTGGGAGGAAGAAATGCATCAGCAGTCCGGTGACGAGTGCCAAATTGGCAATGAACATACCTTAGAGTCGGGAACACCACGGTTGTACCTTGACTTTGGATAGGGCTTGTTCTTGCAATAGCGGTAGCAGCGAGCAGGACGGCGGCCCATTATTATCGATTCTGGATCAATGTGATCTCAGTAAATCACCATGCGTCATCCACAACCAAGCGAAGAAATCCATCCCATGCCAGCACAAAATTTTGCCAGAAATCACAGCCTGGGGAAAGTAACGTGCGAAGGGAGTGGAAACGGTACTCACATAACGTGTGGGCAGATCTGGGGTGGTGGTGAAGACGAGCCGAAGGAGGAGTGGGCTCCTTTTTGAGGGACTTGGGGGGGGCAAAAGGATGACAAACTGACTGAGAAATCAATATCACGTGACCTTATGTGGGTCAGTCTCGCTTATACCGAGCCGGCCGAGATGACGCAACGCGTCGCTCCCCGAGTCGGGGTCGGCCTCTACAGTGCAACGCAGGTGAATCGATTCATCGAGTCATTGTACAAGTCATAACCGGTATGGTCCCTTGTTATAGCGAAGTGATTATATATACAGGGTGCCATGGAGTAACTTTGGGCTGACGTGTCATAGCGCTCCCCGCATCGCGGCGCTGTAGACTTGGACTACTTGAACTAAGGACACCGGAGCCTCGTCTCTCACGCAGCACTATGATCAGCGTAGCTTGCCGTCACGTAGCCTCTCTGATCCTGTTGATGATCCTCGCACGATCGGTTGACCCTTCTTCCAGGTGGCCGGTGAGAGGCCAAAGAGGTCCGACGCTAAGAGACTAACAATTTTTGGAGTCATGAAAAGGTAGAGCGTTTGGCGTGTCGGGATTTTTAGTAGCTGGCGGCAGGTTTCCTGACTAACTGTATCTTGCCATGGGACACACTATTCCGCCGTTGAACTCAGGAACCTAACAGGAACAGAGCTACTTGTCGACTGTCTTAGTGATACAATTCATAATGGGATCTGCCAAGAGTAACACGAATACGAAAGGACCTTCTTGTCCCCGGATAGGTCAGGTTTTAGTGCTACATCGACTTTAACCCGTTCAGTGAATGGTGGGTGTTACGGCGGTGTCATGCGGCACTAGATGACAACTATGAAAAGTTGTTGTAAGGCAACTTGTTCATAGAGTGTAAAGTGAAACACACCCTAAGGAGCCACGCCCGCCCCAACCCTGCCTTGGTGTGAGCCTCAGGGCAGTGAGACCCTCGGCAGCAGGCCGCCATACAAGCACGCTGATTGTCTTCTGTGAACGCACAGAACAGATCGTCAGGGGTTTATCAGTCCATGGGCTAGACGAGCCCTCACATTCTCATTTTCCGCAACTACGGCCGCGAGAGGCTGTAAGTCGGGCTGTGGATGTCGTAGCCCGCCAAACTTCACAACCAGATCTTCGCGTCGCAAACCCTAGCACAGAGGGGGGTTAAGATGCAAAGCGTATCGCCAGGGTACCAAGTAGACACAGCGACGGACCGCATCGGCGGCAGGACTACCTGGCGCAACACCGTTCACCCGCGCAAATGGCCGCAGTTCGACTGGCGTCACCTCCGTCCCAACGGCAGAGGCGGTGGTCGCGGCACTACCCTCGCCCTCCGCTGGAGGTGGCGTCAGTCGTGGGTAGACTGTCTCGAGCGCCTTGGCAATCTCGTCCATCAGCGCCGTGAGATCATTCCTTAGCTCGATGATCCGTACGCGCGCATGGCGTACGGCCCAAACGTCAAGATCGTTACGCGGGTAACCTTCACGGTCGACGAGCGGTTGGCGCATGTCGGTATTGTTGGCTGTGAGTATCGAGCCTTGCGCCTCGAGCTCGGCCTCGAGCGCGTCCTTACGTGCCATAAGGGCGCGAGCACGCTCTGCGGGGTTGTCTGGAGAAGGAAGTGTGTAGCCCATGGAAGTCACTGCGTACGCTCGGATTATAATATGATATGACGAACTGAAGGTCTCGGGTGCCCGTGAGTGTCTCAGAACCGGCAGCGAGCCCGGGCCGCTTGCCGTGGAAACTCCCATCTCACTTCCGTCTTCCGGTTGGCTTCACTTCCTGCAATCTTGGGAGAGAAAGGGTGCTTGTAGCGTGGGCTAACATGGCTGAGACAAAATTCTCTACATTATCATACAGAACAGACCATCTGAACGACATCCTTCTCCTGCCCTCTTTTTTATTTGTTTGCCCTGTGCTCTTCCTTTCCATCTTTCCATTGTTCATTCGATAATTCTGCCGTCCGCGATTTTGTGCGCGTCAAGGATTCGAATAGCCTCCTGCGCGGCTTTGATGCCGCTAACCATCATTCCACCGAATGTCGGGCCCATGCGGTTGACGCCGTCGTACTCGGACAATTCCATACCTACCATTTCACCTCATTAACATTGTGACTCAACCCGGTGAGCGACAAACGGGAAATACCCACCCGCCATGACAAGGCCTGGTACCACCTCGCGCGTCCCCATGACGATGTTTTCCTCTGCTTCTTTCATGTCCAGTCCGCGCATTCCCCCCAGCCGCTCGTGCAGACCCGCGCTCACGAGTCGCTTTGCACAGAAAGCACCCATCGGCCCGTCGTGCCCCGTTGCGCTCACGATCACAGGCGCAGTAATGGTATTTGGGTCCATGCAGGACTGCGAGTCGTGATTTTGTGCAACGAGCGTCCAGTTCGTCACGACGCCAGCGACGCGGCGGCCGTGCACCACGAGATCTTCCACCGCCGTCGCGTTGAACATGATCACATTCGGCATGCGCAAGACCTTCGAGAGAATCGTCGAAGTGAAGAGTGCCGCGTGCTTGACGACCACAAAATTATCCTCGTCTTCGAATGGGACGTCCAGCTCGGTCAGGAAGCGGTCTGCTGGCTTGCGGACGACCTTAACGTGGAGGGAGGAGATGAAAACGTAAGGCATGGGGCCGAAGCAAGAGGAGGATCGGCATACCATGGGTGTCATGAGCTGCCCGCCAAGCCACGCGCCACCTCCTGGAGCAACATTCGCCTCCAGGATGGTGATCTTGAGGTCAGGGCGGGTCTTTGCGAGATGATAAGCGCAGGAGAGCCCAGCGCTCCCGGCACCGACTATGACAACATCGGATACGGCGCGCTCGTACATCATGTCGAAGTATCTGATGCCATAAGGGCAGGACACGGACGGGAAGAATTCGATGGTTACCTCTTTATCATCGCGCGCGAGACTTGCGCCTCCTTGACCGGCGGCGCAGATCTGTAGTCTGCGGCGGCATAATCAGCAACATCCTGGCTCTGCATCCCAGAGGCAGAGGCATTGTTGGGAATGGCTACCGTCGGCATGATGGAGGATAGGGGCGGTTCCTGGGTCTGCGATAATTTCCCCTAGTTTTGTACTTGGGACTGAGTTGGAGAAGCTCCGCAGAGTCGAGACTGGCCGTTCCCTCCACCAATACCAATGAGGCACCTGGCTATTATGACCGCCAGATGGGCGGATGTGAAAATCACGAATATAGGAATGACTGGTTCCATAAGAAAAGATGGAATCGGACCGCCATCAATTGGTCCCTCTCGATGAATCCCCGTCGCTTACAAGTTGGGAGGGCACCATGAGATACGAAATAACTCATTAGGTATGTCAATTTGTACTGGCCAGCCATCTTGATTGGGCGCTACATCGTAAAAGATAGGAAGACTACGTCGCATACAACTGGTCCATGATCCTACTCAACAAAAGTAAGAGTCAGTAATCACCTTCCATAAGTCACCATATTCAAGAAAGAGAGGATCAGTGCGATCGAGATCGCTATAACGCGATCTCTCAACGGATAAGCCGGACATATATCAACCCTCTTTCCGAAACTGCCTGAAGCAGTTCCCAAAGGGTCATCTGGCCCCGGCAAAAATATCATCACAAGACAAAGAGGTGCCAGAAGGAATGAGATGGACAGGTTCAAATGCTCACCGAAATTCTATGATACTAGTTCGCAAAGTCACGCAGACCACCGGTGACCAAGGTATAGCACCTCCTTCAGTCATCTTCCTCATCCGTGAGCTCTTCGCCGACATGAACCCCATTGTGGCGGTCAAGCCCGGGTCTACGCGCCCAGGAGTGACCATCTGTGTATGGTAATACTCGGAAGGGGAAGAGTAGGGTATAGATGGAGCTATTCGGTATAAGTCCTAGCACAGGACAGAGACAGGAAGATACGTACTATCCATCAGGTCCAATATTAAAGAAGAGCTGGAGATTCTTCAGCCTTCTGCGAACATTAACCTTAGGGGAGACGATTTTTGAACAAACGAAGAACAAACCCAAGGTCATAAGAGTTTTGGAATGTCTGCGAGAAGAGTCAGAGAGACTTAAAGAAAGGCGCTATTGGGGGCACACCTCTCCTCGGGACGTAGCAACCATGTGGTAGTGCTCGTGATCGTGACTTTCCACGGCTGTCTCTCCGACGGATACGCCCCATAAATGCCATACAAGCATCGTGGCAATAGCTAGGCACATCACGACACATAAGAAGTAGACGAGAGTGAAGACGATAGGCGACATTCGATGCTTCCAACGGTCCTAGAGAGAACGTCCTGTGCTTAGGGCACTCTGCACACAAGGGTTTGAACTCACGTCAAAATCGAATCCAAGAGCGACGAGCAAATGCGGCCAACCAAAAGCGACAAAGCAGAAGGTGGCTATCACGACGTATGCCCTGGAGAAGACCTCTCAGAAGGGCATAATGAAGGCGGAGAAGGCAATTACGAACATGAACATGACAAAATGACGTTCATTATAGAGGCCGACACACTGGTTTATCCCTGCAGTGGCTAAATATTGTGCAGCGCCGAATGTACATTATAACACACACTAACACGGAACAGTCAGCCGCGAACGAGACGCTGGTATAGATGTTTACGCACTGGGCAATGATGGTCATACTTCAACACGCAGCGATTGCACACCCGACAATGGTGTGTCCTCTAAAGGATGTTCGCGGGGGATGAGGGTGGTACGTAAACCTGGACGATGGTGTAGTGCCTCACCTCAGGTTTGATCTCGCGACACTTGGAACACTTGGTTGTAGATGCAGGGGTTATGTTCAGATTTGACGACCAATGCACGCCGTTGGTCAACGGTCTACTGGATACGTGTCGTTTCTTCGCCCAAATGAAACTGTGGCTGGCACGCTGCGGAGGGTCGCTTGCAAAGCCCGGGGATACTGTGCATACGAAGTAATAGTGCGCGAATAGGTTGACGATGATAAGAATGCATGGAAAAATAGATAGCCACGGCCATGGAATAGTCGGAAGAATGACATCGACTAATAGATCAGAGGGTGATATTAGCTGTGACAGAGTGCTAAAAATGAGAGACCTACGGAAGCAGAGTGTTCCGAGGATGAAGAGAAGGGTCGCAATGGCAACGAAGAATGGACCCGCAGCCCCTGTGAGTCTGTCTCCCCAGCGTTCTATGCGCTTGAAGCAGGCAAAGACAAAGCGCGGGCAGGCACGGGGCATGATGGATGATAGTGCAGAGTGATGTCTGCTGCGCGCGTTAACGCTCGTGGCGCTCCGCGGAGATCGCAATACAGTATATAAAGGCCACGGCGGCGTAGCTCGGTGCTGGCTTTGTTAGATCAAGAGATGCACCGTTTTTCTCTCTATAAGAGTAAATTAACATTGACTTAGGCTCCTCGCTCGTCTGCCACTGCAGTTGGCAGTCAGCGTCAAGGGCTCGGCGCCGACGCGGAGGGTAGCCACTAGCCACTAAATACGCGCCAACTCGACTACCTCATTGAATGGGATTAACATACACACTAGGCAGTAACCTTCAATACGGTATCATGCAGGCCAACTACATGCTCTCAGAGGATCCCCTCTCTCTGGACCGGATCAGGTCCATCCTCATCCGCCTCGAAGACACGATCATCTTTTCTCTGATCGAACGTGCTCAATTTGCTCACAACCCCAAGATTTATGAGCCCGGCGTTTTCAAGGAACTCGAAGCTCTCGAGTTTAACGGGAGTTGGCTCGAATGGTTTCTGAAAGAAACAGAGGTTTTCCACGGTGTGCAACGCATTTTCCTTTGCCCTCGATAACCGACTCACCGACTTTTTCTTCATAGCGAAAGCACGGAGATACACAAGGCCAGTGCCATCGGCTTGCGGAGCCTTCCTGCGTCTGACGTACAGGACAGCCCGGACGAGTATCCCTTCACGACAGGACTCCCAGATCCCGTCCTTCCCCCGCCTGAGTATCCATCCATCCTCTACCCAAACACGATCAACGTGAACGCATCTATACTCTCCTTCTATATCCGTTTGATTGTCCCGCGCGTCACCGTGCAGGCATCTCTTGCCCTTGCATCCCTCAAGCGTTCCAAGGGTATGATCAGCGAAGAGGAACTCGGGGATGACGGAAACTACGGCTCGGCTGCGACCGTTGACGTTGAGGTGCTCCAAGCCATCTCCAAGCGCGTCCACTACGGTCTGTCCCCCCAACCTTATCAGCTGTCCTCTAACGCCCACGACCCTTTCTATAGGCAAATTTGTGTCCGAATCGAAATTCAAACAGGACCCCGCCGCCTTCATTCCCCATATCCAGCGAGGCGATACCGACGCGCTCGCCGCCCTCATCACAAAGCCCGAGGTCGAACGTTGCTTACTGGTACGTCTCCGGAGGAAGGCGATGCTCTACGCGCAGGATTTTGCCAGCGACGGGGAGCCGCTGCCGAACGGCACCGGCAAAAGCAAAATTGACGTCGACTGCGTGGTCGATCTGTATGAGAGTCACATTATCCCTTTAACGAAGCAAGTCGAGGTACGCGGTCTTATGGCATCCTTGGTTCAACGAGTGACGTGGTTTCTCTAGGTCGAGTATTTGTTGCAGAGGTTAGACGGGCTGTCGCAGGAAGAGGTAGAAGAGCTTGCGAACTCCAAGCGTCAATGTTAGTCGCTACGTCGCCCCGCGAATAGACCGTAGTTTGAGCGTACGAAGCAAGCTTAATGATGGACGGGCAATAGGCATTCCGTCTGGTACCATCATCTACTGGGGTACACCAACGCTATGGTAGATCGCCTTACCGGGTGACCCTTGAAGGTGTCTGCGTGCAAATCGCTATTCCTTATTATCTGACTGTCCTGTGTGCGGCGGGTTCAAAATGCGCTCCAGAAGGCGCAACGTTATCGGTTGAACAGCATCAGTGTGTTGTATTATATTACCGGGTCACATCAACCCTCCTAATCTCGTGAGCTACGCGACGATGTTCGTCGATGTTTGCCAGTATCCAGAAACATGAGCAACTTTGGTGCCCGGCGAATGAAGACAAGTAGAAACAGCAACAGGATGGAAGCATGGATGACGTAAGATGGCTAGTGGATCTTGGATAATGCGAAAAGAGAAGATAAGCAAGAGTGTGCGGGGGTAAACAGCCCTGAACAAGAGGCGGTGGCGGGAAAACCCAGAGAAAATCGGTGGGTAGACATAGCGGGCGAAAGGTATAGCAACGGCAACGGTATCCAGGTAGTATCGAGCGAGCGGGGATGATATTTAGAGATCGGCCTAGGCCAAGATTCACAACCCTAGATCTGAACAGGGTGTTAAGCAACTAGTGGATGCGGATGCGAAAGAACGGCGGGACGCACCTTGGAGGAGTTTTTTCGCCTCTTCCTCGCCAATCTTTCGAGTAGCACGTCGCGCAAGCAGTTTCTCTGTACGGAACTTTTCATACAGAACTTCGCGCGTGTGCGTCTTGAGCACCTGATGTTATATGTGAATCATCGTGTCAAGGAGAAACATCAGAGGGCGGGAAGGTAGTCACCTTCATGTGGGTGGACAGCACTGCGGTACGCAGCGCGGCGAAGTCGCAATGCGTTGGGTCCAGTACATCCACCGTGCCCCATCGAAACCGCCGCACGAATACCCCCTTCAAGTCGTCCGGCGGCGAAGAGGCGTGGGCAGAAGAGTGTGCTTTCCCGGCAGGCGTGACGGGTGAATCGGAGTAGGGTGCTACCGGAGATGTTTTCTCAGAAATAGCATCTCTGGTGCCCGCCTCGGCCGCGGGCTTGAGTCGGTGCCAGCGGTACTTCTCGGGTGCGATAATTGCAAAAGGTAGTAACGAAGACAGATCTGACCGTGCGACGGTCGGTGCAGAGAAGCGCACGTTTGCGACACTCTCGGGGTCCAATGGGTCAGGCGACTGTGGCTCACGCGCCTCCTCGGCGAGCTCAAGCCGCGAGCGGGAGCGGGACCGACGCGGGGGGAGGCTCTGCCGCCCAGTGCGTAGTCTTATGACAGGCCGCGAGGTATGCATGCCGTCTTCGTCATCCGACTCAGATTCCACTTCGTCGGCTGCACTAGATACATCCCCACGGCCGTTGATGGTCGGCGTGAGTTTTCTATCGGCTGTCAAAGTGGTATCCCCAGAAGACGAAGCGTCTGAAAACTTCACGGATTCAGGCGCAAACACGCCGAAGCCGATATCCGCTTCATAGAGTTCGCGCGTAACCGTTGCCTTGACAGCACGTAATTTGTCATCGGTAAGACAATCTGCATGCCCTATGATGGGTAGCACATTGACACGCCCCGCGAGACGCCGGATGACACGAAGCTCTGCGGGAGACATTGTCAAACCGCCTGGGTTACTATCGCAATCAATGTCGGAATCGCCGTCGTCATCAGTAAGGGGGGGCGTCTCGTCTGGATGGTGCGCGGATATGGTTGTTTTGGAAAGGGTCTTGGGGAAGAGGTGACGACGAGCGGCGGATGTGACGATGGAGGAGGGGTCGATGAGGTAGATGCAGCTAAGAAAGGAGATTCAGCGAAAAGTGAGGCACATGAGCAATGATCCTCACAGATGCACATGCTCGTCGCCTTTACTCTGTCGCACGACTTTGGATTCCTGGGAATAGTGAATTCATTGTTTCTCGCTCACCGAAGATACTGGAAGAAACACACTTCACTCATGGTGTCTGCGTAAAGGCCGTCGAGGTACTTCATGATGCTTGACACCTGCCTCTCCAACTTGAGTTCACGACCGGGTTCGAAGTCCAGTCCGGGGGTGTCAATCACAGAGAGCAACACGCGATCGAAACGGGACTCGTGAATATCTATCGTAGCAGAGTGGATGCGAGGGGTGGCCTTGACACCGCCGCGCATGAAGCGGTCGAATGACGCGCGTTGTTCGGCAGTAGCGGCAGAAGAGATGTCGGCAGTGTCCAGCAAAAGACGCAAAAGGGATGTCTTGCCAGTACCTTGAGCACCGGCAACCTGAACCGCCTCCGTTAGACTTTTCAAGCACGACTTGGCGCGTGAAATCCCGGCTCACCATGAGATTGAACTTTGGTGGCACGCGGGTACGACGCTGACCGACTCGGGTGGTTGGCCCAGAGGTTATAGATGTTTGAAAAGCTGAGGGAGGGTGAGACATGTAAATTGAAGAGATTGAACGGTCCCCGCCGTCATGAGAGCGCCCTAGAAATCGACGAAACGGTTTGTGAAATGGCGTGGTGCCGCGTTCATGTGTTTCAAAAGAGATGGGGGCTGCACCTTGAAGTTGCGGTTCCGGAGGGGGCGTGTGGCGAATAGCAGCGATATCGACGAGGTCCTCAGGCCACTGAACATCCTGAGAAGTGATATCCGGGAGCGAGGCCTTGCGAAGGGGCGGTTCGACGGGCTCCTTGACTGGTTTCTTGCGGAAGCTACGGAACATGGAAGATAGTGTGAGAGAGGGGCTGGAAGATTAATTATAAATAAAAAAAGAAAAGAAAAGGATGTAGTATGTACGGTTATTCTGTACGGAGGAGAAAAAGGAGCGAATTTTGAGGCACGAAAAAGGTAACGGCAAAACCCTGTTTCGCTTGGTACATTACGTAACGGCGCTTTATCCCCACTCAACTATACTATACACCTATCCTGTACCACTCTTCACATAACCTCTCCTCTTCTCTTAAAGAGGCCACATAGGAACCGGAGAAGAATCAAGCCGCATGAAAAAAAAAAAAAAAAAAAAAGATGAAAGAACAACTAACTTCGGCCCCTCAGGGGATACCAAGAACAGCTACCGTCGAAGCCGTCGACCCTCCTTCTACCCGAATCCGCTTCGACGGAGGCTGGTTTTCCACGCGTTCCCTTTCCCGCTCCCGTTCCACCCTATCGTCCTCATGCATATTGTACCCCGAAGCTGTTGCCGATGCCGAGGACGACGATGGTCCTGCGGAGACCGGTCCGCTCGATATTGTCGATTCGGACGCTGCCGTACTCCCCTTTCGCCGCGGCCCGCCCGGCGCGTTCGGGTCGTTAACGTAGTTGCAGGTCAGCGATCTTCGCGCGCAACTCGAGCACGTGGGATGGCCACCATCGCATTTTGTCTTTCGCGCTAAAAAAAAACAATTTGTTTGGTAAAAACTCTCGGGTCACCGCTCCCCCTTTATTACGTACCCCTGCAGTGATTGCACGCAACCACTTTTGGACCGTAGCTTGACGACGATCGGTTACCTTTTCCAGAAATTGTAGGTGCGCGCTTGCGCTGGGTTGCCACCTCGGGTGGCGGAAGACCCGGAGGAGGAAGCGCCGGCGGGGGCGGCCCCTCCGGAGCTCTGATCGATGGCAATAACGGTGGCGCACTTGCATTGATACCGGTCGGAGCTGAGAGCGCCATCGGCGGCAGCTGACCAGGGCGATCAGTATCCATAAACGGCGCTCCCCGCCTCTCCAGTGACGCCGGATGCACCGGTTCCGACTTGAGTTGCGGGAACTGCTGAAGCTTCATAGCAGGGATGTCCTCATGCTTTACAAACGTCGACTGCTGTTGAATGACGTCGAGAGGTGGCAGCTCGCGATCTGGACCGACTCGCGCTAGAGGTTTAGACACAGCCTCCGGAGATGCCGAGGGTTCTATTTCGACCGAACGTTCGTCCCCACTTGCGCCTTCGCTGTCGCTGTTGTTCAAATTTCGCCGCTGGCGCATGCCACCGCGTCGCTTCTGGGGCACCATGTAATCACACGAGTTTGACCTCTTGAGGCATTGATGACACGCGGGTCGCCCACCATCGCATTTTAGTTTGCGTGCTATAACACACGGAACATCAGTAAAACCTACATAGCTGTGAAACAAGAGTGCCCGTACAGCGACAAAAATTGCACGCAACCGTGATCTTCTTCGCGCGCTGCCGGCTTACTTCTACGAAGAATAACACACAACTCGATCAGTCATACAATAGCCCAGTAAACTTCCGCGAGAGGCCACTGACTTGTCGATGTCCTGTTATTTTCTTGACCTGAATCAGACAAGGCAGAATTGACAGGGGGCCCGGGTCCATCCATCACAGGCATTTGACGCGACCCAGAAATCGCAGAATGACGAGACATGTCGGGGTGTAGGAGAGGTGCGTCTATAGTAAGAATGGGACGACTGGAGAGTGGTGGCAACTGCCCGTTGGCTTGTACAGGCCGGGGTTCACCAGGGTGATGTTGCATCATATACTCTGCCCTGAACTTATCATACAGATATTCGCGTGTATACCTCTGCAAGGTCTAAAAAGACAGCTCTCATATCAAACAATGACTCGATGAAAGTGCCATTCTCACCTGCATATGATGGAAAATCGCTTGTCGGAGGGGAAGGAAGTCAGAGTGGTTGGAGTCAAGCACGTCAAGGAAGCCCCAGCGATAGCTGCGAGTGAATTTACCCCGAACCAGCTTGTTCGAGGAACTATTGGGAGACGAGATGTGACTAGGAGTGTATTGTAGCACAAGCTCGTGACGCGACAGAGCTGGGCGATTGACGCCATCACTGTGGGAATAACAGTCGGGAGCAATCAACGCGTACGGCAGCCGCAGAAACGAAGAGGTCACGGGAGAGGTAGGCGACGAGCTGCTAGGCGAAGATGAAGACCCATTGGGCAGACCATTGAAAGTTTTATTGTCACCATTCGATGGTGGGTGTGTGTCAACGTCGAATATTCCAAAGCCGATACCCGCTTCAGCCAAATCTCGTCTTATAGCCAATTTGATCGCAGCGAGCCGGTCGTTGGTGAGTGTGTCGGCTCGGGCGATAACAGGCAGGACATTGACTCGGGAGGAGAGTGTGCGAATTATATTGATCTCCGCCTGAGGTAGGACTGGTCGACGGAGAAGCGGGTTAGTGGTGACCGGGGGTTCGAGAATTACGGGTTCGGCGTCGGGCTGGGACACATTATTGGTGTGGGTGCGTGGAAGAAGCGGGGCTGGTGGGCGGATGGCGAATGGCGGAATAATAGCATCGGGATCTAAGAAATAGATGCACCTGTCAGGGAAACGGGTATGATAGTGAGTCCATGGGAAAGGAATTCGATGGAGACGCCCGCAAGAGCGGATAGGTAACATACAGGTGGACGTGGTGGTCGCCTGCCCGGGCTTTGTACTCCTGTAACGACGGGCGAATGAGCGAGCGTGCCAAGACAATAACGGGTAACAGCGACGCACATCTTCCAGGCTCTCTGAGAACTTTGTCTCGACATGCCGGAGGATGTCACCTACAACTCTTTCGGAGGCCACCTCATCCCGGGCATCAAGGGACGGGGTGTCTGTGAGGGTGAGGGAAATAGTCTGATGCTGGCAATTTTCGGGGAGGTCTAACTCAATGTCGAACGAGACGGTGCGTATGTGAGAAGTGTGGCCAGCACATCCTTGGACGAACTTGGCGACGGATGCGAGCTGTTCCTGAGAGGTGGTCGAGGCAATGTCGCTGGTGTCTAGGAGGAGGCGGAGAAAGGCGGTTTTTCCCGTTGCCTGTCCGGCCACCATGAGGGAGTATCCGCTGGAAGGTCCGTCACCCCGAGCAGCGATAGAACCATTCCGTGAAGGGAGGAGAGGCTGAGCAGGCTGTGCCGGATAGGATGAGAGTTGGTGGTCTTGGGATGGTAGCCTGTCGAGACGGTCCTCCTGGTCACGCCGAGCGCGTTGGTCGATTTTGTCCATGGCGGGGGGAAGAAAAGGAGTGAACGGGCCCAGCGGAGAGCGGTTGGCTGGCCGTGGCTTGGCCTGGCTAACTGAGGGGACGCGGTGCGGGGCACTGAATTCCCCGGCCGGACTTACGTTCCTTTCTCTCCGCGGCGCCGCTCCGGCCTCATATCCCAACTCTGTTCCGAGCCATTCCACCAATCCCAATTCGTTCGGTGGGCTCTTTCCCCCACTTCTCAATGGAAATAACAAGCTCATCACTTCCATAACATTCTTACGACCGTCCCGTTCCACGTTCGACTTCACCCTCACGGCCGCCCATCGCGCGCACCCTCATAAACTGCACCTTCTCACCGTGGTCATGCAAAGAAACTCTGTCCCGTAGCGGCGGATCAGAAGCAACTGCGCCTTCCGCTCGAGGTCTAGAACCCCTCCCCTTATCCTCGTGCGTTGCTTTCCGCGGCTTCCGATAACACCTGCCTTCTCAAAATCGCTGCATTCACCTGTCCGTCACCTTTTGGGCCCCCCTTGCCATATCAAGGCTTCCCAACGGAGCTGCGCTTGACCTACCCCGAGAACCCCTCACAACTCCGAGAAACGTGATTGATTACCGGCGCCAACGGGACTACAGTAGCGTGAGATCGGTATTAAAACTGCATGGGCAGTTGCACCATCGAAAAGACCAAAATACTCTAATTGATAATAGAACCAGGCCCGCAAGAGGCGTTAGCTTGAAAAAAGTTTATTAGTCTTACTTGAAGGGCCGAGGAAGATACCCGCCCTGATAGTGGCGATAGTCCTTTCCTTTGTCTCCCGAGGCGTCTACCCTTTATCTCTCGCCAGTAGTCGCGAATTAGGCTCGGCCTTCCGGCCCTTGGGCCTTGGATCAGACCCAGACCCGAGGGTCGGAGCTGGCCACAACAACGCCTAGGACAGCACCCCACCTGCCTCAATACGTCTTTTGCACATAGTCAATGGCCATAAAGTGACTCGCCGTTATCTGTACACGTTGACATGGTCATTGGTTGACCTCATCAAATTCACGAGCATAGCGGGGGTAGATGGGGTCAGATTGGGCCAGATACTTTGTCGAACTGCAAACGCAATTCTTAGGAAGAGATGCCGATATACGTTTGAGTCGAACCAACAACGGGGCACTGCTAGTATCCAGAACGCACGGCAAGCCAGTCTGATGCCCCCAGATTGATGCCTGCAGCTTCGGATTAGTAAGGCGCACGAGGTAGCAATGTGCCCAATGGGTCCAGCGAGGAAATCAGATTTTGACCCTCACCTTTAAGATGTAATAAACTAAATATAAGGGAGATACAAACAATATAAGTGAAAATAAGCTAATTTGGAGTTTTCCCCATGCACCTCCTCTAACCCCGCCGAAGATCCCTGCGTCATTAACAACAACATTGTTCTTCATCGTCTGCCCCCGCCACCCTCCCTAGCCCAGGTATCTGCCCCGGAAGGGTACAGAGTCATGCCTTCCTCTTCCAAAACACCAGTGTCTGGCGTGTAAATTATCCAATAAATATCAAGTCGTGCAATCATGTGACAGTCCAACCTGGCAAAGAGAACGATGTCAGAAAGGCCCTATCGAGGCTGCTCGCCCGCCACCGGTGGTTCCGACCCTCCTCACCGTTGGTTGGCGGTAGTTCAAAGCTGTCCGCACTGGGCGCCTGTATTGGAGGGAAGGGCATGTCAAAAGCAGTGCTGGGAAAGGGGGGCCGTCCATCTTCGGGTGTCGATCGCTGCGTGCGTGCCAGTGCGCCTGTCCCGCGGCCTTTCGCAAGCTTCCTACTCCCCCTCGGAGCTTTACCAGGACCTCGTCGTCGGGGTGCGGCCTGATAGATGCACTCCCCTCGTCTCTTCTCACAGGCCTTGCACGTTGGCCTTTCACCACTGCAGCCGAGCTTCCTTCCTGAAGGGAGAGAAATTACGTCAACAATGCGAAAAAAAGAACGGACCCACAATGTGGCGTCCACAAGCAGCCACAAGCGCGCTGTGACTTCTTGTGAACATCATTCAATTACACCTACCTCTACAGAAATTGCATGCAATTTCCGTCTTCTTTTTGAACCTCCGTAAAGGGGGCGACCCCTCTTCCAGTAAATTGTTGGTTCGCTGCTTTCCCTTGCGCACAGCCTTCTTGGGATTCACCTCTTCTACTGGATCCCCTTTGCCAGCCTCAGAGGAAGAACCATCGACCGTTGTCGGTGGTCCTGGTACGTCCAGCAAAACAGAATCAAGCAGTGGGCTTACAAAGTCATCTGGACTTGGAAGTTCCGGGAGACCGTGGGGAGCAGTGGACTGTATGTATTGCTGGTCGTGCGCTTGATCGGATGCAGCACTTGCATTTGAATCGAGGCGGTCATATACCCGCGCACTCAGTCCTTCGGGCACAGCAACATAGGGTATCAAGCTGAGCCGACTAGAAGACGGTTCTGCTAGTGCTCTCTGCGGCCGAATAGTTTGAGGACTGAAGGGGTATCCTGTCCAACGTCATTCGTCAGACCGCTAACATGGGGCCTGATTAGAGGGGCGTACGAGAGTGGCCTTCGAGTAGTTCGATGTGCGCCGATCGCCAATCTGAAGAGTGTGGCCTGCGTGGTGAAGAGTAGCTTCCCCCCCAGCTAGAATCGTCGGCGCGCGTATAACTTTCGGCATGGCCTATGCGCTGCTGGGGAGGAAAGCGCTCATCCCAGAAAGGAACGTCGGTCTGGGGAACATCGGCCTGCCAGCAATGTGTCGTCTCGACGTCCTGATTTTCGGCGGCCGGGACCACAAGCTCTCGTGAGGTATTCGGCGGGGGAGGATACGTGTAATATGCCGGGTCAGTCGTAGACCGCGGCCCACCAGACCACAAAGTTTGTGGGTGGTCCGCAATAATCGACACGCCTTGCGATGACTGTGGTGCAGACCTTACTAGGTGTCTGTGCAACGGAGGGGGCAGAGAGCTTCGGCGGCTGGGACTTGGGGAACGGTCGTGCTCCTCCATAATTGGGGGTGTTGTCGGGGCCACCGGCCAGGGTTAGCAGCTGAAACTGGGGCGGGAAGGGGGAAAACTTTGGACTGGACTCTCGACGAAGCAATCAGTCCGAGGGCGTGGAGAAAATTCGTCGGCCCATTCGTGATCGCACAAAAAGGCGGACAGACAGGCGAGCAGAGGGGGGGAGCAATAACAGGGGTCCCACCGGCGACGAATTGCCCATAAGGTTTGCTTCCGATAACATATCCCTGCTTCATAAAATTCTGAGTGAGGGGCTACCGCAGCGTACAACCATGCAAACACCTCTGGTCCCTCCCCAGAATTTATCTACAGGCCTGTTTGAAGGGGGACGCAGAATTTCATCACAAGCGCCTTTACAACGACCTTGTGGCCGACCCATAATTCCCGCATAGCTCTGGAAGAAACTCCGTACTTCATGATAGGAATGCTCTTCTCAATCGCCTTCATTCCCGCCCTTATTTTTTTCCCTACGAGGACTAGATGCTCTGAGTAGAGCATGCAATGCTGGAGACACTGGCAATGATCTTAGCGAGGAAGAATCCCCAAACATGGTATTTTCGGACCGAGGACTTGGTCCTCGACAACTCAAAAGGTTCACTCTGACACGTCTTTACAGCGCACTGGCAACCTGACCCTCCAGAAAAAAAACCCCCATTTGGCGATAAGGGACAAAAAAAACAGCTGAGGAGTCTCGTCGTGTCGTACTATTTGTATCTACTGTACATGACCACACACCAGTCCAATTTTTTTTCTGCCCCCGATCTGGGTAGATCGACTCGATGGATGGTCTCAGATTCACAAACTATTGATGGAAACATCTCGAGGAATCTCCCTTGTATATGTATATATAATTTTGTTTGGTACCTAGCCACCTCGAAGCTACCCCCAAGTCGTTCGCAAATTACAACACAGGGCGTGGCCGTGTGAGAGAGACAGATCAGTAGAGGGGCTCCGAGTCCAGCCACACTGGCAGAACCGCCTAGTGCATGGCTGACTAATCAAAAAGTTCATTGATCTGACAGAGCCGCGGACGTTCATTGGTTCGTTCCGGACTGACATGTCGAAGCTGTTGGCTCGTAGCTCGAGGAAGTATGCTGTACAAGCATCATCTAGGACGTTTTCGTCACGCTCTCCAAATATGGACGAAAAACCTGTCATGAACAGATACTCCAGGACAGTTACACACCCAAAAGACCAAGGTGCCAGCCAGGCAAGTTTCGTAGTATTTGAACCGCAAATGATTGGTGTTCATCTTCACCTTGGACGATCACCGTTTAGGCAATGCTTTATGCTACGGACGGTATCCGTTCCGATGATGATTTCAACAAAGCTATGGTCGGAGTGGCGAGTGTTTGGCGCGTAGTTCCTTTCATTGGCCCTCGCCTCAACTGATCAACCCGTAGGTATGAAGGTAACCCGTAAGTTTCGCCCATTCGGCCTTTTTTTGTGGATATTAAGAGATTCCCTTCAAGTTGCAACGGCCATTTACTGGGCTTAGGGCAGCGTGCCAAGGGTTCGCTCTCTAATGCTGGCATCGTAGGGTACCAGTTTGGCACTGTTGGCGTCAGCGACGGCATCAGTATGGGAACTCGTGGGATGTCCTATTCTCTCCAATCTAGGGACCTCATTGCCGACCAAGTCGAGACTGCTGCCGGCGGACATTGGCTCGATGGTATGGTCGTTGTTCCGGGATGCGACAAAAATATGCCCGGTGTCCTCATGGCTCGTACGCAGCTTTCTACACATGTACTTTACTTTTCTGATGCAATACTAATGCTGCTTTTTAAAGTTGGTAGACTGAACCGTCCCGGTCTCATGGTATACGGTGGCACCATCCGTCCTGGTTCGTGCGAAGGTGCCCCCCAATTAGACATTGTTTCCGCTTTCCAGTCATACGGGAAATATTTGCAAGACGGTCAAACACCCGAAGCGGAGAAGGAACGGTACAACACTGTGCGGCATGCGTGTCCGGGTCCAGGTGCATGCGGAGGGGTATGAAATGTTTAGTCATTCAAAACCCCTCAAGCTTATATCAAATAAAGATGTACACCGCAAATACGATGGCCAGCGCTGCAGAGGCTCTCGGAATGACATTACCGGGCTCATCTTCGTTTCCGGCTGAAAGTCAAGAGAAGCTTGCCGAATGCGACTCAGTCGGAGCAGCGATGCATAATCTCTTGGAAAAGAACATTCTTCCCAGACACATCATGACTCGATCCGCCTTCGAAAATGCAATGGTGTGTATAGTTTGCTTGGTTCCAGAGCGAAGTCCCCAACTTCATCGCCATTCTTTCGCTGCTAGGTTCTAACCATGAGTCTCGGCGGCTCTACCAACGCAGTTCTTCACCTTATTGCCATCGCCCATTCTGTAGGCATAAAGCTAGAGCTGTCCGACTTCCAAAACGTGTCCGATCGAGTGCCTTTCATTGCGGATCTCAAGCCTAGCGGTAAATATGTGATGGAGGATGTGTACAAGATTGGTGGCATTCCTAGTAAGTACTTGTGAGCTCCTTACAACCTCTGTCGGGTCCTCACGCGATGTAGAGGTCCTCGCATACCTTTTAAAAAATAAGCTCATCGATGGCAATAACATGACTGTCACTGGTCGGACTCTGGGAGAAAACCTTGAACGCTGGACTCATGAACATGGAGAGCTATCAAATGACCAGGACGTCATCCGACCCTTGGAGAGACCCATTAAGGAGACTGGCCACATCAGGTTCGTCCCAGACGAGCTGTTCCCCCTTTGTTCTAACGTAGCGCTATAGAGTACTCACAGGTAACTTAGCGCCCGGAGGTGCGATAGCGAAGATCACCGGCAAGGAGGGTCTTGGGTTCACTGGAAAGGCGCGTGCGTTTGATTCTGAAGACGAATTTGTACACGCTGTGGAGAGCGGGTCAATCAAAAAGGGTGAAAGGACCGTGGTCGTTCTGAGGTATCTCGGACCGAAAGGTGGCCCCGGTATGTCAATTGAAAGGTCTGAAGTTGGGACTATTGACTGGACAGAAACGTGATATCAGGGATGCCAGAAATGCTTAAACCCACAAGTCTGATTATGGGCGCCGGGCTTGGCCAAGACGTGGCCTGTGTGACTGACGGAAGATTTAGTGGAGGGTGAGTACCTCGCACCACAACTCCCTGTCCCCAGGTGTTCCTGAAGCACGTTGCGCCGCCGACCTTGACTTGCTTTTGCAAAGCTCCCATGGGTTCGTCATTGGCCATGTTGTCCCTGAAGCTCAAGTAGGTGGCCCTATTGCGCTTGTCCGCGACGGCGATACTATCTCGGTGGACGCCATCAAAAATACAATCGACCTCCAGGTACCTGCAGACGAGCTTCAACGTCGCCGGCGGGAGTGGACCGCCCCACCATTCAAGGTGCACCAGGGGACTTTGTACAAGTATATTAAAGTTGTGGAGGATGCCAGCCACGGGTGCATTACTGATGCCTGAGCCTCGTTTATCGCGCTGCAGTGCCGCGGCCTCCCCCCAGGGTACAGAAGTCAGCGTGAAGCCTTCATACGCTTCTTCTTCTCCGCCTTGGGCATCTTTGATTTTCGCCTTTCACGCTGTTCAATTTTCGTGGCCTTCTTTCGCTCCTAACCGCGAGTGAGTCGGGCGACGGGTGCATATATATATACTGTCAAATGTACCTTCTTTAGTTCGCGGTCCTCGTGACGATGGCCGCGTGGGCGTTTGTCCTCAAAAGATTTACTATCCCCGTCTTCTGCCTCGCTGCTAGCATCGCTCATACTGTCCTGAGAGACGTCTTCGGGCAAGGGCGCCCGCACCTCCCGGCCATCCTCAAGTAGCGCGCCGTCTGCCCCTGCCAGAATTTGTTTAGCAGGGTGCATCAGCTCAATCGTGTCGGCGTAGATCGGCTTCTCCCAATCGTCGAGCGAGAGAGCCGCGACTTCACGCTCTGGATCGTAAAGTTCGCCGAGAGTACGGGGAATGTATGATCTCTTGAATACGGCATCTTCATGCGCAGATTGTCCGGGCGCCGCTCGGTTGGGATCAACACTGGGTGGGTCCTCTGTGGCTGCAAGCTCAAGCCATCTCTTGAACACATTTTCGTCGTTGAGCCCGTCCGTAGTTTCCAGCTTTTCCTTCACGACGAACTCGAAACAGCGCCGCAGACCAAGACAGCTGACCCCCCTTTTCGAGAAGAAGTCCTCGACGTTCTTGATGTCGCTGCGCAAGAAATCAAATGCGGAAGGATGGTCGTGCTCCACGCTCTGGGAGACATCGATGATGTATAGGTGGCCTTCGTGATAGATGATGTTGTATTCGGAGAGATCGGCATGCACAAGTTTGCATTGGTGAAAGAGCTTGCGGACGTTGAGTACGAGTTCGGCGTACAGAGAAGCATAGATCGACTGATCATCGATCTCAGCATCCTTCAACCGAGGTGATGCCCTAGAGTCAGTAAAGTCAGGTATGTCAAGTGAATGTTATTCCCCCCCACGCACCAGCCCTCTCTATCTCCGAGGAAGCTCATGACCAAAACGTTCTCCCGAACCTCGAGCGGCTCGGGACAAGGTATCCCTGCTGCGCGCAGTCGCCTAAGGTTGCGCAGCTCTTTCTCCGCCCATAAACGCACCATCTTTCGCGGGTTTTTGCGATTGTAGCCACGGCGGAAGCGGTACTCGCCCGTCACATACCGGTCGCGATCTTTAAAGACGAGAATCGATGTCTTGTAAATTTTGAGCGCCAGATGAGCGGATTCGGGCGTCAGGGCATGATAGACATTGGCCTAGTATAGGGAAGATGTACCCCTCAGAGCTAGCGACGATAAAAGGCCCGGTTTGGAGTAGCACCCACCTCCTTGCCGGTGCTCACACATCCGTTGACCTCGTGGATCAAGCCGCGACCAATCATCTTGAAAAGGATGATGCGAGTACGGGGATCGAGCACCTGCTCGTTTGTCGCGCGGTCGGACTTGTCCTTCATGTTGGCATACGAGCTGGGTCCCTTTCTATTGACACCCACACCCATCATGTACGGGACATCGATCTTAGCTAGACGGCACGAGTATTTCGCAAGAGCAAGAAGTTGATCAGATGCTGGCAACCTCGAAGATGTCGTAGGTTTGGGTCGATTGACAGCCGGGAGAGGGGCAACCGATGTGGTTGCCCTGATTGAAGAAGCCACACCTGGCACATTCCCTGAGTTCACAGCAAGATGTTGTCGCAGACGATTGTATTGTTTGGTAAAATCTTATGAAGAAAGATCAAAAAAAAAGAAAGGTATAATCGCGGAGGGTTCTCTTCTCTTACCCCTTTCCGCGATCTCCCAATCTTCATCTTCAGCCCTTGCAATGCCGTCTTGTGAACCTTCGGAGAAAAGGTCATCATCTCCCTCTGAGCTATCTTCTGACGGTTCCAGAGGTGTATCGTCGATATAGTTGTATCGTCGTTGGGAACTCTCAGGATGACTGTCTATGGGTGCGTCGTCAAATTGGCCATCTTCGACGGCAGGTGACAGTGGAGGCATTAAGACAAGACAAGACTGAGAGGGTGTCCCGGGCCGGATGCGCCCTATATTGCCGGGCGCGAGATGCTCTCCCAGTGTTTCCACTAACAACCCCAATGCAAGTCACGTCAGAACTGAGGAAGAGATTGCCCTTCACATTAACAGGCGACGATGACCACCCAGATTCTGCTATCCTGGATGACCAAGGTTAGTCGTCCTCGCGTGCGCGTATATCGTGTGCGTCCTTCACGTTGCCCCAACTCCTGCTTTCAGAGCAGGAAGAGGTGATACAGACACTGAAGGCAGAAAACGATGCATCCGATAGGCGAATTTGGTTTTGCCTACGTTTAGTCATGGGTTGTTTTGCCTTCTTGTCCGTCCCCGTTTTGGCATCTGCTCCTGCTAGCGATTGAACTCGCAAGTTTAGGCATGCCGTATATGTCTTCCGAAGAGTCAATCCACTCAACCCCTTTCTTCCGCACGCCCAACCTCCACGGATACTCTTCGACATCCCATTCGCATTGCTTCATACTGTGATACTCCTAGGCATCGCGATACTTGCTCGCTTAGATGTTCCTCCGCAAAGCACTGACGCCCTCGTGCCACATCGTGCGCGAGTGTATGCAATCGTCGCAATAGCACCCATGTATTGCATGCTTACAGGTCAAGGTTTGACCAATACCGCGTGGTGGAGCTTCGCCTTTGTAGCGGCAGCATTACACCATTTCTTCCATTCACTTATTCTTCAAGGGAGGACAAGCATATCGCAGTTAGAGGTAATGAAGTATGACGCGAGGGGAGCATGAGGACCTTCATTCTCCACTGCCTAACCACGATATACGTCGTCACACGCATAATGTATGCATAGCTGCGGGCGTTACGCGCTCGAGCGGTGTAGCTACTTGTGCGTAACACCTAGAAAGTGCGTATAGCGAGATCGTCAAGATGTTCGGCGTATCCTAGGGCGTCCACATTGGTGTCCCCGCAAAGCTGCAATCTGCGTCATTCATTCAATTATGCGCGGATTTGATTTGATTAGCCGGTCAACCATTCTCATGTCGAGTGCACGAATGCATCCAAGACACCATATCAGGTGGGCCCAGGGGACGGTATGTAAGGGTGTGTATACGTTGGGAACCACCAATCCCATTGCCAGTTGTGTGGCACCCATACAACCATGACTCAAGCTGTTCTGGTGGTTTCTACTTCCACAATGGGTCGAGTTCTGTGATCTGGTTGTGATATCTTGCGGATCTATACCGTAGATGGGACACCTCACTGGAGTTGCGACCAGAGACTTTCACCGGTCTGCCTCCGTAACGATTCCATTTCATAAGTAACACGGCGTCAAATTGTGCTCGCCAAACCTGATGCCCATGACACCTCCGGCTCGCCCAACTTTAGGCACGGGAAAGATGCAAGGTGCTGCATGTGGTACCAATGAGGTGCAACGTGCGAGCGGACCGCATCTGACCCCCTTTCCGGCAAACAAAGGCTGCTGCCTCAATCACGTTCCCTTAATTAGTGGCGAGGTGGATGAAAGAGTTGTGTGAACGTCCCCGCCGCCTAGTAGAGAAGCCTGAGTATGGTACGCCACCGAATAGAATACGACACTTAACTTGCATGACGTTATACCACCGAACTGAGTGACGACTCTCATGTGGGACCTGGGTCCGGACGCTCCACTTTGATTTATTATTTGCTCCATTTGCCCCCCATTTTAACAGCACCATGGAATACTACCCTCGGCTACATCGCACTGCCCATTCGGCTTCAGTAGGAGGTTCCAAAGGAGAGGGCAGTTCTCACCACCACCAGGAGATGGTCTTAAACTCGTCCGTGGACGGCCGCTCCATCTACGTGCTTTCTAGCCCCCCCTCCACTTCCCCCAGCCCCACCAGTTCTCGTCTCAACATACACTCTGTGCGGGTCGCACCGCCCGAGCTGCTCGGGCTAACGCCGAGCAAAAAGAGCACAAGGAAACGTGCGAACGCCATACCGGATCGTAGCGTAGACAAGATGTACGAGTGGGAGTGCGTGCGCTCGCCGCTGCCGCAGCTGTTTGCCAATACGGACGAGTGCGGCATCGAAGAGTGGGATTGCACCTCACACGACATCGTACTGGATGAAAGCGACTCGGTCCTCGTAGACGAGGAGACCTTGCGTGTCAGTCTGTGGGACCTTGTATCCGAACATCGACCCTCCGGTGCACCCCGGGACACGCACATTCTCCACATGCACGGTCGCCCGCTCGAGTCGCAGAAGCTGCCGCCTCCGTCGCCGGAACGAACGCGCGCGTTCACGTGTTCACGGACGAGGACGATCCCTCCACCTCCAGCGCCACACACACGGATCCGGCTGCCCCTGCTGTCCTTTTTCGTGTCCTTGCTTTCCATAGACGACACGACCTTGCATCTCATCGCACACTCACCCGCACACTCGGCACTGTTTCCTGGTCCCGTGTGTCCGTCCGATGCAGGGGGGACAAGGGATCCGCGGGAGACTCACGGCCTCAATGCGCTACTCGAACCTTCCGGTCGGCACGGAGCCCTCCGAGATGGCCTCGCTGTCGCATGCGACGAGTCCATCTTGCCACCCAATCCGTTCGGGTTTTCAACGTCTTCTTTGGTTGGTCTGCTGGACCTTGTCAGGGGCGTTTGTGCGGGGGGTAGAGCTGCCCTGCGCGAAGTTTATGGGTGAAGGGGAGATGTTTACTGGATCCAGATTTGCTCCGGTCTCACTTTCTCCTAGTCAAAAACATATACATACATTCAAATCATGCATATGGACCTATTACCGCATATATCAACATTCCATGGATGTCTTATTGGGAGACTTTTCAGAATACCCGCCAGTCCACCTGCACACTAGACTCAAGCCAGAGTGCATCAAGAACACGAGATCCCATGCGATTGGTGCCGTCAGATTTCGAATCGACCCTGCGCATTTCACGAATTGTGAACGGTGCTGCCAGAAAATGTAACTTGTAAAACAAAACAAGTAGCCCATTTTCTACCTATCCTATTTTCATCCCTACTCGCCGTTGTGTAGCGGGGGATTTGTATCAGTCGCATGGAAACACAACCAGCACTAGTTCGAGACAGGTGCGATGGGTCGGAAGCATATCCTTGTGATTGGGAGATGGGGGACATGCGATCATCATGTCAAGGGGTGTCAAGAACTACGCGCGGCGTAGAAGGGGGCGTCATAATTACTCCTCCTCTTCCTCCTCATCTTCCCCTTCCTCCTCTTCCTTCTCCCGCTCTGCCTCGACGACGGCGGTAGCGATTCGGTCGAGGTCTCGTTGTCCATCTTGTGAGATGCGGCGTCCACCGTTTGGGCCCTGTTCGAGCACACCAATCTTTTCTAATGACTGACAAATTCTACGCTGGACAGCGGAGGAGGCGTCTCCATGATGTGAGGGTCGGTTCCCACGACGGTTGCGGCCCCCATGGAGTTTTGCGAGAGCACCAATTCCAACGTCTTTACGGAGGTATATGTGCCGTGCAACAGCGGCTGCACCCAGGTCAGCGCAGCCGAACACGAAAGTAGCTCTCATTTACGAACGCACCAGCACGGACATAATACCAGTCTGGATCGTACGGTGCGAGCTCCTTGTACGCACCAGTTTTGACAATATCAACCCAGGTAGGGACCTCGAGCTTGCCCGATCGCTTAAGATGAGACGAGTAGGCAGTAATAAAAGCCTCTGCACTGCCAAAAGCGATTCTGTGTGGGTTAAGATCAAGGAACAAGAAGACAGGACACACCTGATATCGCGTACACCGGGCATTTTGTGGCAAGAGTGATTGAGGATAGAGGACGACGATGATAATTCGAAGCCCGACAGCCACAATATTGTACTGTACAGTACAGTTACACAGTTCCGGAGTTTTGTGGTAATTATATAATATAACGCTTATAAGTACTTAAAGGTAAGCTACCACCACCGTGACGGTGGCAGCAGCGCATGCGCATGGAGCGTCTCCCTACCGAGTTACTAGTTGATATATTCACTTGGTGCACCCACTCAGCCGCTCTCACCGCTGTTACCCTCGGTAAGGTCTGCTGGCGCTGGAAAGCCATCACAGACCATTCCCCGTGCCTCTTCCAGTTCATCGTCCTCGATGATCAGTCCTTGTCATTCTATCTTGCCAATCGCGTCGCAAATTTCTACCTTGCGCGCAGTGCCGGTCTTCCATTTGACGTAGACATTAACATCATATCGAAGGATAGTCTCCTTCCGCTACTCTCGCCTTTCCTCAATCATTTGGGCAGATGGCGCTCATGTACCATCGGAGGCGCGAAGGAGGAGACCGTCCGCTTTGGCGAGTTCTGGGATAGAGGCAGCGGCGAGCCAAAACTAGAAGAACTCGATATCGCCATTCTCGGTCCAGCAGAGATAGACGAGATGGCAGATCAGATTCAAGTGCAGGCGCAGGCAGCCGCGGAAGGGAACGCCAACTTGAGCACCACGCCTCCCGGCACATTCAAGCCGTACACGAGCTCGTTGGCTTCCAACCTTCTGTTCATGACTGTGTTCCTGTCGAAAATCCCCTCTCCGCTCACACTGAGCCCACTCCGCTTCGTAACGCTCTCGATTACGGAAAGTACGCTAACTCCGAGTATCCGCCCGGACGACCTACTTCGATTCCTCACCATTTGTCCCGAGCTTGAATTCTTCTCGTTCACAGGGTCCCTAACAGAGCCCGTGATCACTCCCGAGGACATTCGCTGTCCACCACCCATCGTCTCGCTACCACGGTTGCGCTCTCTTGTCTTGCATAGCACACTTTCCACACGCATTTTACTTTCACATCTTCACACTCCCGCCTTGCGGGAGCTTTACCTCGAACATCTCAACGTTGACTTCGACTTTCCTGTTCTTAACCCTTACCTTCCTCTCCCATCCCGCTCGCCGATCGACTCCTCGCCAGTTTTAGGCATCCTCCCCGAGAGCCCGAATATCGAATCAACCGCGAGCTCGAGCGGGCCTCCTTCTCCCACTCTGACGGAGATTTTTCTCCCGTCCCCCCACGCGCTAGCATTCGGCCTTGAATGCGCTCTTGAAGATGGAGATTCGGACGACGAATTCACTGACTACTCCCAGTCACCGCGCAGCGACCACGCAACAGGCATGGGCCTCCGTAGCCTTTTGAACCGCAGTTCCCCTCCATTGCATGTGCTGGAGATGGATTATGCAGACATGCGAACAAAGGACTTTGCGTGGCTGTTTTCCCACGCGCAGTCGTTGACGGATTTCAGAATCGTCGCGAGTGACATGGCAGATCGAGTTGTGCGCATGCTCGCGCCGGACGCAAGCGACACACTGTTATTGCCAAGGCTCCGAAGTCTCGAGTTGATCAACTGTCAGCGACTGAGCGGGACAGCGATCGTGGAGGCGGTTCGTGAGAGAGCGCGTGCGACGGACGGCTTGATTAATAAAAGACGGGCCGCTGATGTGTTCCCGTTGGAGGATGTGGCAGTGGTGGGATGCGTAAACTTTACGATTGACGACGGACTGGAACTAGCGGAGGTTCTTGGTGAGCGACTTCGATTTCATTGAATCAGTGTGGGGGGCGCAAAGCAACTGGTCTGGATCGTCGCATGGTGTATACTACATTTGCTAGCTCATAGACATTTATCACACTTCTCGTAACGTACTTATTCGCTGGTCGTTTTAGTATTCATGATAATCCATACTCGTCAACTACGTTGCAGCTTTTTGAGTCCGGGGTCTCTCACTCCACCTCTTCACATCACTTCCAAGACTTCATATCCGCATGGACCGTTCTAGAGTGGGATAAGCCTGAGTCGGATGGCTCCGTCGGAGGAGCCTGGGCCCGGACCCTTATGGCCATTAAGGTTTCTTGATATCCATTTCACCAGCGAATTATTTTCGGTAAAATCGTCACAAGTAAGCTGATGAACAGATTGCCGAGCATAGGCTGGTTGCTCCCCCTTGTTCAAGGTTCGCCCTGGCCGAGTCTAAAAGTGTGATCCAAAAGGCATCTCCAACGGAGCGGAGCCATGCCCTCGTTTGTTGCAGAACCGGATTATCCGAAAACCAGGGGTTGTGTGAACGGATCGTTCTATCCATGCAGTGTTCCATCGTCTGCTTCTGCAAGAAGTTGACGGCACCCTGGCCCTGGCCCAGGCTGGTCGGCGGCACAGATCCGCCGGCAGATATGAGAAGCAGGCAGCCGCGTAGTGCAGAGAAGGGCAAAGCACGCGCCGCAACCCGGCTCCGTGCGAAATCAGGAAGGTCAGCCGTTAATGTCCGCTCGCGACCATCCACTGAACGGCCCCAGTACAGCCTGAGTCAGCCAAGTTCTTCGGATTCGGACTTGCCAAACACGACTCTCGGGATCACTCTCTGGAAGCTTCCTGCCGCTCACTGACCGCAAAGTTTGATCATCAATCCGTTGCGAATGACCCTCTACATGCCATATGAGGCCATGGGCACCCAAAAATAGGGGATTTCCGCCAAAGCTAGCTTATTTTACCCAGCTGGTGGAGTAACCGGTCGCAGGGCCTACTATACACGGGACAGACTAGTGATTGAATGAAGATGTTTCCAATCACTGCGCACGCCAGAATCTCGGCAGTCTGTAACAGGGTGTGTAAAGTGAATGTTTCCAACCGATAGGTTTTTAAAACGATAAGGGTCTCGTCTCTGGGCCAAGGAACCGAAAGACATACGGAATCGGGCTGGACCATCTAGCTGGTCTTCTCAGTGGGGGTGACTCGGAGTCGGTGGAGTACATCGTGCATGGAACCTTAGCCCCGTAGTACGACTCGGATATGGGTTCATAGAAGGCAGAGAGAACGAACTGGTAGTGTCCAACATGCTTTCTTGTACACTGCACTCAACCTGTTTCATCATAACGTGCCTTCGTGCACCGTCCCTGTGATTTAGAGCAGTGTCCATACATCATGCATCAGCCTCTGTCATGGATTCTTAGTAGTAGAGTGCCGTGACTCCGGATAGGTTGTATGTTTTGGATGTTAAGATAATCCGTGGAAATACGCGGTTCCTCGAAAGCCTCTCCCTTCAGAGCCAGAGCCGAGAAGGAAGCAAGCACCAACGTCGCAGAGGGAAGGAAACGACCCTCATCCTCAATTTCTGGTTTCGCGCAAGCTTGAATTCATGGATGAGGGAGAGAAATATTTTGGGACGTTGAGTCTTTCCTATCGCCAGGCCCGTCCACTACTGTAGCTGCCTCTGTTGAACCACCACTACTTGGAAGACAAAGCGTCATGTCACGAAGCGAGTTTTGCAAGCGAGCGATAAATCACAGGACCGCGTCTGATCGTCGCGGACAATCTAGTGACTGCATCGGTCATCAATGCATCAGCGGGCAAGCTTTGCACAACTCCGACCTGTCGTTCGTCATTACGAGATCTTCCTTTTCTTCCGACCACCGCCCGCCTCACTCTCCGCCTCGCGCTTGCTTTTGATTCCCGCTATTCGCATATGCTCTTTCCTCTCCTCCCGCTTCTTCTCGTCTTGTCTCTGTTCATCCTTTTCGAGTCGCTTCTTCCGAGTCTCAGCGCGGTCGTGCTTCTTCTCCTTTCTCCGTACCATTGCTTCCTTTCGTATCGCTTGCATCTGCTGCATCACCGCTAATGCCTTTTTCTCTTCCGGCTCAAGTAGCACGGCACGCTTTTGGAGGTATGTCGCCTTCTTCTGCGGCTTCATAAGCTTCGGTTTGGATGCATATGGAAGTGCAGCTTGCAGCTTGCGAGGAACTTTAAGGGGGTTAAAGCGTCGACCGGGGCGTTCGATGGGTTTATACGCCGAGTCGCGTTGATGCGGCGCAGACAGGCCTTGCTCACGCCGCACCTGGCCAGTGAGGCGCATACCAGTCCACCTGGAACCACTGGAAAGCAGGAGGGATGTAACCGGATTGTAGAATTTGCGTGGCTGGATGGAGTACCAGGCGCGAAGGAATATGAGGTCTGAGGGCGACTATCGCATGAAAAGCACCCTCAAGGAACGACAGCACGCACCGCTCATTAACACCTTGTCCTCGAATGTAGCTCTGAAGGCACCATCCGGCTTCGGTAGCGCTTTCTTTACTTGACCACGTATGCCAGACACTGTCTTGAGGTTCGCACCCTCAAACTTGGCGACTTCCAGTGCGCTCGAGAACATATCCCTCACGAACGCTGTATTCTTGAAAATCTTGTATGGGACGCCGGTCAGCTTTAACTTCTTGACAATCTTCGCCGATCGGTCAATATCTAGCACTACTCCCGTTGCGGCCACGCGGAAGGCTGCTGTACCGTCTTCCAGGGAATTGAACGCGCAGAATCCTGTGTTGGGGTGGATACGGGTCCGTAGAAGGTCGCGTAGCAATGCATATGCTCCGGTGTGTACTTGAGCATACGCATCCTAATCGAATGGTCATCAAGCGAGTATATGGGGACTGTTTGGAAGCGTCGCCATCCCAAACTCAAAATGAGAGGGTCATTTGTCTTGAGTGTGCGTGTGTGCCAACGATGGCGCTTGATACGCACTTGCACAAAGCCAAATCGTTCTTCTGCGGGTAAGAGTCCGCCCACCACCAACGGGCGGGTAGGGTCGAAATGTTCGGACATTTCGCACGGCACGGAGACAAATTCGATGCGGACGTATGAGCCTGGTTGATAGCCCTCCACGAGTGCGCGCGTAGCGGCATCAACATCCGCAAATTCGGCACGGTTTACAGCTAGCTGGGCAGACATAGCCTCCTTTGCTTCCGTGTAGAAATCTTGGTTAGACGACTCTGGGTCGTCGTACTGCTCGTCAAATTTACGCTTGAGGACTTCCTTTTTGGCCATAAGAGCAGCTCGGGAATCCGTGTCGCCGGCTACTCCGTCGTCGTCAGAGTGAGCCTTCTCGTCCTGATCAACGCTGTCGTCACTCGCAGGGCCATCGTGGTCGCCAGTGCCGTCAGGCCCGAACGTATCATTTCCACCCGTGATGAATAAGTGTCGAATGGAATCAAGCGCCTCCTCATTCTCCCACTTTTCCAGGTGGTCGAAAGGATTTGACCCCTTCGTGGCGTCCAAGACGTCAAAGTCGGCGTCGGTCGCCATCTTGAACGTGAAAAAAGCATCGTCTTCGTCGTTCTCCTCGTCGTCATCCCCGCTAGCTGCATTTAGTTCATCATCTTGAACAATCTGATGTGGAGACAGAGCACTGGAGTAGATGAGTGCGGTCCAGTCCTTGCGTCTGTTGTGTCGTGCAAGCTTAAACGATGCGCTTGCTTGGTCTAATAATTTAGATTTCCATTTGGGAACCTCCTCTTCTGCGCCATCACTAGTGTCGCTCTGCAAGTCCACGTGATTGTCGTTATCCAAGTTGATGGGCAAGTGAACACCTTCGCCGTCATCTCCTCCTAGGTCCGAGTCACTTTCCGCAAAATGAATACTGGCCCCTTCACGGTCATGAATTTGTAGCATCTTGTCTGCTGATCGGTGCTCGGATCGAAGGGTTGAACGCCCAGTAAAATGAGGTTCTACGTTATCGTCTTCGCTGTAAGGAAGCTCCTCATCGTCCAAGTCCCCATTAGAGCTACTTGCTGGGTCTTCACCCTCCTGTTCCTCGTCCTCCCCGTCGCTCCCTTCGCTGTTGTCATCGCCTTCCATACGAGTAAGTGCACCTCTGCTAGAAGATGGGTTGATGGAGAGCGACTTCGAGGAGGTGCCAAAGAGACGAATCTGGCTGCGGGCAACAGCATCCTCCAAAGTTTCGTTGATGTCCTGCAAATCCATCACCATCTGTTCACCCTCGCCCTGCGGTACTGATCGAGTCGTGTCAACATAGGAGTAAGGCGAAATGGAACGGAATCCTACTGTCTGCATTTCCACGAGAAAAACTGCCCGGGACGTTAACCCACACAGCGTCTTTATCATACATGACCCCTCCAACATCGCTCATCGGGGCATGCACGAGTAATTTCTTCTTCTCGCTAAGTTTCCGCCGCTTTTCTGACTCGGTAGTGGGGAATGGACATGGGTCGCCGAGCAGTGTGATAGAGCTGACACCCAGATCTCCGACGCCAGGAATGTGCATCGTGGTGCCTTCTCGTAGGTTGGTACCACGAAGGTAACCATAAACTGTGACGGTGCGGTCGCATTTACCCCCTGACAGACGTATCTCTTCACGAGAAGTAAGGTCTTCGAAGCGGTCCGCGAGGAAGTATGGATGAGCGTTGCGGAAGATAAGCGGGCGGAATTTCATGACAGAGATGAAGCGGGATAAGTTGAGGATTTCAGAGTCTGGGTAGCGTCCGTTGAGAACGCCAGACAAGTAAAACAGCTTGGCACCCTGATAAATTTCAGCCCAGAAGCGCCTTTTTAACGCCTTTTTGGTGGCGCGTAGGGTAGCGGCCTTTTTGATAAGGTCCAGATGGGTAAGAACGCCGATGACTTTTGGGAAGCCATGGGCTTGGAGGATGTTTAGGAACTCAAACGTTTCCTATAAAAAATAAGACACTCCTGATATAGGGTAAAGTGATTGATAGACTCACCATCTCGAAGCCAAATGATCCGTCAATCATGAGAAGGACTAGGTCCGCGACTTTGCCAATGTCGGTCATGGAACCGAGGTCATTGTTGCACTCGATCAAGGTAAGCCGCCGTTTTTTACCACTAACCACAGTCACAGGTCCCCTGATGTCGTTTAGCGTCTGCTTGGTGTACCTCCGGATGAGGGACTTGACAAGAGTACTCTTTCCAACGCCCGGGGGCCCCACGATGGCGACAATAATCGGCGGAGGGATGTCGTTGGGGGTGCGGTCAACGAGGGGAACATGGAGGCGGGTCTGGTCTTTTTCTGCGGCACGACGGCCTTGTCTTTCTGCTCTGCGTCCTGACTTGGGTGCGAATGCCTGACGAAGAATGAGAGGAAGTGGGAGTGGAGAAGAGTTTTACTAGATACCTTCTCGTTTAAGCCATGATGTTTTTCTTTCCCCTTTCCCTTTCCCTTTCCCTTTGCCTTCTTTTCTGCTTTTTTACCCGACTGAGACGGGTGATGTACCTTGTGTGTTCTTTCGTCTGTCATTGTGGAACAGACGGGAAGAAAACGCGGGCACGTGACCTACGCGCCCTTTGGTTGGGATTCAAGTTTCGTTTCCTACCACTACTAAGTACCGCGAACTTGTCAACATGAGGGGAGCACCGCCAAAGTTCGATATCAGCATTGCTGGAGACGAGCAGGAGCAGTCTCGTATTCAGCTTGAGAACAATCTCCTTCACACAGACTTATCTCTTCACCTCACCAATAGTACCCACGATGACTACTCTGTCGAGAACCCTCGCCATCACCCGGGCGTATCGGCCCCGTTCTCTGCCTTTCACTCTATTGATCGCTCCGGAGATGCCCTCGATATGGATGACGGTCTCAGTCAACTTCATGCGTGGTCCTATCGCACTGGCGAAGACGACGATGGAATCCATCCTTTTGTCGGGGGCGAGACATTGTCAACAGCAGCTCATCATGCTAGTGCGCTCACGCTCAGTGCTGGTCTTGGTAGGCGGGGCGATAGACGAGATGTCAGCCTCAGCGGTGCAGAGTACGACCCGGAGCGTCCCTTACAAGACCTCATTGCTGGCATAGGTACTCGGTTCAATCTATACGACGCTGAGAAAGCGCCGCCACAGCGTGCTGTGAGTCTTCCTCTTTTCATTGTTCTACTGTGTTTCATGAACTCCCATTCAGTCAAACTCTGTCCCTTTCGACCCTCTCGTCGTAGATAGCACGGCAGAGCTCGATCAAGTTCTATCCGTACAGCACGCCAGGGCCGCTACTCGCCGCGTTCGTTCCCCTCACTCAGAACGGTCCACGTCTTCCTCCTCGTCAGAGCCAGATACTCCTGACCCGACGTCATCAAAGCCAAAGCTCTCTGATGCCTTGTCACACCTAACATTTTCTCCAAAGAGGCCACGCTCTCCTGCCTTGCGACCCCGTGCTGCGACCCCGGCCCGTCTACACGAATCTGCACGCCGATTAACGTCTACTTCGGGCCAACCCTCGTCACAGCATCCACCACAATCACACCCGGTAACCGCACGGCCCTCCTCTCTTCGCGTAGTGCAGGTGGAGGCTAGAGAAGGCGAACCGACACCACGACCGCGGAGGGTTCAGTTGCAAGCGCAAGGTGTCAACTCAAACGCGAACAACGCACTTCGCGCACCTACACCTTCTACCGGCAACTCAAACTTCACAAGATTAGCAAGGGGACTGGCGCGTGAAATAGAAGCTGAGCAAAGCAGATGGCACGCCCCCATGGAAGTAGAAGGGATACAGGTTGGCACGAAGAAGAGCGGGTTGACGCAGGGCGTGCCCAAGACAAGAGCAGTTTCGGGTAAGCCTCGATCATGAGATGATCCTGTACCTACTAAAGAATGGCAGAAAACACGCACGTTAGCTCAAACGTGAAGAAAAAGCAAGTTCAGCTCCCCGATGTGACTGGCCTAACCGTTGCTGTTGAGAGTCCTGCCAAGGGTCAGTCGCATCAACCCTACGGGGATACAGGCAACGGGCATGAGGATGAAGAGGGACATGGTTTGTCTCTCTCTTCTTTCCCTTCGTCCTCCTTATCAAAGCCTTTTTAGTCCGTTTGCGACTAGCCATGAACCACCTTCAAAAGAAAATCGCTCATCTAGATGCAGAGAATCACACCTCCAGGAGACGCATGAAGGAGCTTGAACGCGAGTTGGACGTGTGCAGACAGGATGTTGAGAGGCAACGCGAGCTAGTCATGCAGCGCGAGGGGCTTATGGTGAGACAGCAGCGACCCGAGGCAGCCACTGCAAAATCGAAGGGCAAAGCGCGCGCCATTGAAGACACTAACGAAGAGCAGAAGCGTTATATACAAGCTGTAGAGGAGAAAAAAGGTTCGCAGTTATACACTATCTATCCCGTCTTTCTTTGCACCAAACAGATTTGCTCAGCTTTGGAATCCCTTATTGCTACTCTCCGATCTCACATGGCCCGACTCACCTCCGAGCTCGCATCACATAAAGGTCTACTTGATGAACTGCGGTCTCTCCGGGAAGCGGACAAGCATACACTTCGGCAGAAGGTGCGCGAGGTCGATCTCCTCAGGCGAGAGGTAGAAAAAATTGCTGGAGAAGTGGAGGTACTCAAAGGTGTAGTGGAAGAAGGTCTCAGAGAGAGAAGGGAGCGTAGTCTCTCTTACACCCAGGATAAGCCTCAGACCTATGGCCCAGGCGGTAACGAAGACAGCGACGACTCGGAAATGGAAAGGGAGCAGGAGGATGAGGACGAAATTCCCGATGCTCAACAACGTGCCGACGACTACGAGATTGAGGACGTTCAACCTGCTCTCGCACGTCGTGCACTGCTCGAGCGCAAAACTCACATAGGTCATGCCACTTCAGGTTCCACCCCGATTACAGGTGGTGGGAGTAACACACGACGCTACGTCGAGGATAGCGAAGTGGAGCGCATCTCCGCAGAACTTGAGGAGCGGCGCTCGGAACGGTCACGTTCATCGTCTAGGCTAGGGAGTTCACTCAGCAGTAATGGATCCTTCCGTGCGCCGAGCGTAGCATCTTCGATAGGTTCGGCTCGCAACTCTTCCATCGCAGCATCTCTATTGGATCGCCCTGCATCTCCGGACAGCATTCGCCAACGAAGGGGACAAGTGTCGACTTCACCCATCCCTCCTACCGTCCAGGATTCTCGCCCCCCCGCACCAACGCCGGCGCACGCTGCTCGAGAACGACACCCCGGAGAGGAGACATTTTTCCCGCAGATCCGCGGGGCGCGCCTCGAGCGGATGTTCTTTTCTGCACCAGAACACAACACAAGGACATGTACCGTATGCCACCGCCGACGCCACCACGACGCTGCGCCAAGGCCGCTGTGGTATCCTGCAAGCAAGGGTCGCAACGTCACGGTTGCGGACGCAAACGACGACGACGACGACGAAGGTTTTGAAGAAGGTTCAGTTGCGGAGAACGGACAGGGGAGCCACCCAGTCCGAGGGCCCGCTGAGAACCTCGATTTCCTGCGCAAGGGTGCGAGGAACGACGACCTTCCGCCGCAAACCGTGCTTGTGCGTGTACTGAGGGAGCTGGAAGATGATTTTACACATTATAAAGGGTATGGTCGTGTCTCAATCTTGTGTTGGTGTTGTGCTGAACGGCTGTGGGCATTAGGATCTACACCGAGTTGGCCGACCAGTACAAAATTATGGACGCTGCATCGAACGTCGTGAAGCGGAACGTATTGGCGCAACATCTGCGCGATGTGATCGATGTTCTCGAACAAAGGGTGAGGATACGGCACTCCTGATTAATTTGAAACATGGGGCTCATTACACACATATCTGGACTAATTCAGGGTGATCAAATCGCATCGCTGTATGACCTCTTGACTTTTGAGGACAAGCCTGTGGCGCGATCGGTGGTGTCAGGGAAGGATCCTAAGAAACCCGGGTCCGGGGCCGGTGATTTGGAACGGACTCGGCCGAGTGCATCCAAAAACCGTCTAAACTTCGCGTAAACATTGTTCATCTATACAGTACATGTATCATTATTGGTTATACCACGGTACACCACAGTCGTCCGTTCCGGCTCTAGCCTGCCGTGATTGTTCCATAAAACGCTGCCAAATTGCATTGACACACCTGTATCGAATTTGATGAATGTTGTTTGGCTGCAAATATCACTAGATTCGCGTAATTTACGTTCTTTCAGGGCTGGTGCTCCACGGTAGCCGACAATCGGAAAGTGCAACACGACTTGAGGTGATGTTTTAATCATAGCGATGCGGGGCCCCATGTGAGGTGAAGTTTATTCGGATTAGCAAGCACCTAATTGTGCGAATACGCATACTAGTTTAACTGGTTATGGGTTAAAAGCTGTATCATTGCAAATTCACGGAATCCGCAGGGATTCCTAGGTAAAGGCAGTGTACAGGAATGCCTCGATCTCTTTCTTGTGCTGAACCTAAAGAGCATGTAAGTCAAGGGGGCATATTATCGAGGCCACAAGGTACCTTGCTCCCGGTGGCGACAGAACTTGTGGGCTCACGACCTGCATAAAGAGCATATTTGCCGTTGTGATGTTGGGTACCGTTCGCAGCTGTAAGAAGGCGAGGCTCGACATAGGTCCAGGCGCCATTGTTGAGGGGTTCCTCCTGAAGGGTTCGGATAAAGTCAGCTAAAGAAACGGAGGACGTTGCACGTGGGATTACCTGGCACCAAAGGATATCTGCGTTGGGATATGCGTCGAGGTGAGGAGTAATCTGGGTAATAATGAAAAGGCATTCCACGGCCAATAGGAAGAGGGAATACCAAATCATAAGGGAAGGGAGAAATCTGCTCCACGCGGCTGATCGCTACATCTTTGATCCCCTTCGCCTCACGCTCCTGAAGGAGGGTATAGTAAACTTGGCCTAGAGGCGGTGGACATTCACCTGCAAGTCCGTGATGAGGGATGCCAACACTTGCCTGAGCAGAGGATGTGACGCCTTATATCTTCGGGGGCAACAAGCTCCTGGGAACTTTCCGGCAGGTAGCGCTGGAAGAAGGTGTTATCGACCATCTCAGAAAGGGATGACTTGGCTCTCGGATGACGAAGCAGCGACTTGGAGAAGAACAGGATGAGCTGCAAAATCCATAAGTTATCAAACACACTCGATGCATACGACGGGAACGGAACGTACCGGCTTGCGGAAGTCACGGTGAATCTGACGGCGGAGTACGTGGAACTGCACACGGAGGTCACTGAGATCAGCGTTTACTGGACTATTCTTCCACTCACATAATTGGCGGGCGTAGTGGGGTACACAATCTGCATATTACAATCTTGATGCATACGCTCGACCTTTTCGGGGTTAGGGAAGTGTTGAGGGTGATCGTCACAAAGTTGCAAGAACCGCTCGATGCGCGCACTTGAGTGTTCGGGACCTTGGCCGTCATATCCATGGGGGAGATTCACTACCAAACCCGTCCGCTGCAACCATTTGCGCTCTCCAGATCCGATGAACTGATCGATGATCGCTTGAGCGTTATTAGCGAAGTCACCGAACTGAGCCTCCCAGATCGTCAACGTGTCAGGTGAAACGAGAGAGTAACCAAGCTCAAAGCCAAGTGTGCCATATTCGGACAGAGAAGAATTACAAACGACAAAACGCGATTGACCTCCACCAAGGTTGTTCAAGGGTACGTATTGCCGCTCATTTTCTTGGTTGTGGAGAACGGCGTGCCGCTGTGAGAAGGTGCCGCGCTCGACGTCTTGGCCTGATACGCGTACGTGCTTCTTCTCTAGGGCAAGGGAACCGAACGCGAGCGCCTCAGCTGTAGACCAGTCAATGCCTTCGCCGTCCTCAACAGACTTGCCTCGGCCTTTGATGATGCGCGCGAGATTACGATGGACGTCAAAGCCCGGGGGGTAGGACGAAATGACCTTGCCAACGTGCCTGAGCGTCGCTTCGTCTACACCAGTTACACGCGTTGGGAGAATATGCTCGGCGAGTTGCTTCGGGGATGGGAAACCAGGCCATGATGCCGAGAGCCATTCTTTACTAGTGGGGACGTAATCTTTTGCACCGTCTGCGGCGGTCTCGAGCATGCCCCAGACCCACTTCTTGTGCTCATCGATATCTTTTTCTGTGAAGGTGCCGCGGCCAACGAGAAACCTTGTGTACTGAGTCAAGGGTGTGGGCTGCTTCTCAATGGCCTGATACATCCGTGGCTGCGTAAAACTGGGCTGGTCGGTCTCGTTGTGCCCATAGCGCCGGTAACAGACAATATCTATGACGACATCTTTCTTGTATTTGGCGCGGTAATCGGCCGCGAGCTGACAAACGAACGTGACGGCTTCCGTGTTATCGCCATTGACGTGGAAAATCGGGGCATCAATGGATTTAGCGATGTCAGAGGGATAAGGTGTCGATCGCGCGAAACGAGGGTCGGTAGTGAAGCCGATCTGGTTATTGACAATGAGATGGATTGTGCCACCCGTACCATACGATGGGAGATTGTGAAAGCCCATGGTTTCGTAGACGATCCCTTGTCCAGCAAACGCTGCGTCACCATGAAGTAGAACACCCATGGCGGTAGTATGGGCAACTTCGTCATTTTCTAAAAATTGGATGGCGCGGGTTTTCCCGAGGACAACCGGGTCGCAGGCCTCTAAATGTGACGGATTGGCGACAAGAGATAGAGAGACCTTCTTGCCGGATGGGGTAGGACGAACGTAGTTGGCACCAAGATGGTACTTTACATCGCCAGCCGAGAAGTTATCCGGATCCAATGCCCCGGAAAACTCGTTGAGTATGGCTTCGATAGGTTTCCGAATGACATTTGCTAGTACATTCAAGCGGCCACGATGGGGCATACCTATAGTGACATGCTTGACACCATGGTCTACGGAGCGGTCGATAAGGGCTTTCATGCCAGGAATAAGAGACTCGCAGCCTTCAAGACCAAAGCGCTTCTCGTTGGGATATTTGCTAGCAATGAATTTCTCGAAGGACTCTGACCAAATCAGACGATCGAGAATCATTCTTTTTTCTTCCACAGTGTAGTTCCAAGGTTTCGGCACCTCAGTGCGCTCACGAATCCAATCACACTGCTCTTTGTCTGGGATGTGGACATACTGAATGCCAACAGCACCACCTGATTTCGGGTCATACAAAAGCTAAAGAGCCAAAATAAAGACGCTTACAGTATATGCGTTTAAGGGTTTTGATAATTTCTCCGAGGCTCATAGTTTTGCGGTCCTCAGTGGCAAAATGGGGTAAGATACCCGGTCCGAGAGTGATCTGTTTGTCGAGGTCACGCTCAGTAAAGCCATAGTGACTCAATTCAAGTTCTGGGGGGTGAACATCTTGAAGGTCGGCATCAAGGATGCCGAGGGGGTCAAGCTCTGCTACATGGTGCCCGCGAACTTGGTATGCACGAACTAGCAGTTGGACCTACATGGACCTGATTGAGCTTTCACGGTAGCAAAAAGGGAAACGCTCGGGCTCACCTTTAGATGGTCGTCGAGCTGAGCACCACCAGCGGCGTGGAGCGCAGGTGCACCGTCTGCAGGAGCAGGGAGAAACTTGGGAGGGGGCTGAAAAGCATTCGGACCCAATCCCTTCTCCAAACCGGAGAAGTAGGCATCCCAAGACGCGTGCACTGATGTTGGGTCTTGCCTCCAGTGGCGGTACATCTCCTCTGCGTAATGAGTATTGGTGCCATTTGCAAAAGGATCATTCGGCGAAGGGGACACGGCTGGAGTGGCGAGGTCGCGGTGAAAGTGAGGAGAGCCCTGCTTTGGGACGACAGGCAGCCTGGACCTGCCAGCTGCGCAACGGAGACGCCTTAAAGCATGCCTCTGCAACATTTTCGAAAAGGATGAGGGACAGTGACGATGGATGATGAGTGTCGCTTTGACAGTTCGGACCTTGTGCTGGGCCAGCACAACCGTGACGAGACACAATTGCCTCCGGCGGCAAACTCCGAGAAACTCGGCACTACTACAGTATCACATGTACAGTACTACGTAGCGTAGTCGTAGCTACTATGTTATGATACCTTACGAAAGCCTCATGCCACTAAGTTTCGGAAATTCAGCGATGAATGATTTATACACCGCCGATACCCCCCGAGCATAGATACTCGTCGTGCACACCTACATAAGGAAGAACATCATGTAAATTCATCAACCTCAATGTAATCACTCACAAGCTCGTTATAAATAATGGCTGGCGAGCGCTTATCCGTCAAAAACGAACTGGGATGGATCTTGACGGTCTTTAAAGAAGACTTCAGTATCTTAAAGCACGGAGACCACATTTTTGACAAGCATACCGAAGGGCCCATCACCTGCTTGTAAGTGCCATCGGGTTGTAAAAAGGCGACGTGTTGCAAAAGACCCCTCAAGAGGCTCCTGAGAACCGGGCTGTCTTCATTTCCGCACGATACATTCCAGTCAATGCGCATCCGTTCACAGACGCCTCTTAGCTGTGTCCGAATGTTCCCTGCCTCACGGAGTGCGCGTTGATTGACAAAATTTCGCTTGCACCAGTCTCTACGCCCGTTCTTGCCCTCCGAGGCATATACTTCGTCGTACGTGCGGAACACGTTCAACATGGTCCAATGATCGCCAGAAGGATGACGGAATTTTGCGCGGGCTTCGTTGGCTGTATCGCGTTGCGATGAGGAGTCCGGGAAGAGGGCGGCAGACGATGATAACAACGCAAGAATGGATATGACTTCGGATGTACAGCCATGCTTTACAGATGCAAGAAGTGTGGCCGCGTACTGAGGTTCAAGTGGAAACATGGCAAGTGATCGTCCGAAGTCTGTCAGACGGCGAGAGTTGTCGATAGCGTCGAGGAGCCAGAGTGTTCTTAAGGCCGAACCAACTACGTTAAGCGATGTCAAGCAGGATCTCGTATTGACACGAGAGAAACGTACCGGATTCCTGGTCCGGCCTATCCAAGAATTGCATTGATTCCATGTCTTGGCCAATTACCTTCAGCTGCAGAACTGCTGAGGTGAGACTACTACGCTGCACTTCTGGCTCGGCAGACATAGCCAAGGAGTCGAACGCGTCCTCGGTATACAGGCGAAAACAGTAGCCATGACTCTCACGCCCAGCGCGACCAGCACGTTGCATGGCGGAAGACTTGGTGATATCTGTCGTCAGTAAGGTATCAAATCCTGCGCTAGGCAACTCAGAAACGTTGAAGATAAGTCGTTGGTGGTCCTCACCACTTCCGGCTATTCTCGCCAAGTGTCTCTTCTCCTTCTGCTTCCCCGTGTCTATTACGTATCTCACTCCGGGAATTGTGATGGATGTTTCCGCTATATTAGTAGCCAGGATGCACTTGCGCGAATCGGGCGGTGTTGGGATGAAGACTTTTGTCTGTTGTGCATTAGGAAGTGACGCATACAGCGAACATATGATCACATTGGGTACGTCCTGGGGGAGTTGATTGGCATACACGCGCAAGGAACTCTCGAGGCTCTCGATGTCATCCTGGCCTGCACAATATCAAGGATTCAGTACGAGCGGGAAAGCGTGGAGCACAAAGATACCTGGGAGGAAGATAAGAACATCGCCAGAAGGCCTGTCTACGTGTATCTGGAAGAAAGTACGTAATGCAGCGTCCAGATAGTCATTTTGGCTGGTAGCCGTATGGAAAATGGATACCGGGTGCTGACGGCCTTTAACATAGAGCACAGGGGCACTACTGGGTATTAATTTTGGGGTTGTAGGAGTTCCAGAAAACATACTTGTCAAAAAATTTGCTGAATTTCTCGGCGTCCAGTGTTGCAGACATGATAACGACCTTGAATGGATTTGCCTTGGCCTTTCCCTTAGTGCTGCTATCAGCACCACTGCCATTTCGTAGAGCCAGAATCCGTTTCAAACTCGCAAGCACAATGTCCGTTCGCAGCGTGCGTTCATGTGCTTCGTCCACGATAACGACGTTGTAACGTGTGAGTAGTTGGTCGTTCATCATCTCCCGCACCAGCATCCCATCCGTGAGATACTTGATCCGCGTATCGGGGCCGACGCGCTCGTCGAAGCGTACTGAATACCCGACAAGGGTGCCGAGGGGTTTCCCCTGCTCAGCGGAGACGCGGGCAGCGAGCGATGTCGCGGCAACACGACGAGGTTGCGTTACAGCAATCTGACCACGGTAAGAACCACTCTCAAGAAGGTACTGTGGAAGTTCTACGAGAAAGATGGTGACTAGGACGCGCCGGAAGGACGTAACATTAGGACGTACGAGTTGTCTTCCCAGATCCTGTCTCACCAAGAACAATGGTCACGTCATTTAACGCGATACTGCGCATGAGCGATTCTCGGCCTACAAAAAGTGGGGGTAGAAGTCCTGCGATCGTAGTGTAAATGCGGGGATGGCCCCACCTCGCGCAATAGGAAGCTGCTCCCTCTGCTCTTGCAGGTGTCGGAAGACTGTACCATCCTTATTGGCAATACATGATGGTTCATGAAAATCATCCGTTCCGAAAACTTGAGCATTTCCATTTTTCTGGCGTTTGCGATCGTGAATGGTACGCTTTGAATTCACGGAGTGATTCTCATCCCCTGAATTCATTACCGTTATAGCTCGTCGTCGTTTTGTGCCAAGGGGTGGAGATAATGAGACGGGAGAACTCCGGCATTCTTGAAAGTGAGTCTCGGGTAATGAAAGGTGGGAGTTGCCGGAATCTGAGTCTAATGAAAACGGCGAAGGTATAATTTTGGACTGGGTGGTCTCGCAGGGATCTCGTGGGCTTACTGCAACAGTGGACATCGACCTTTCTGCGCCGCTCACGGTTTCAATTTGACGGTGACGTTGAATCGATCGGATCTTGCCGGTTTGCATGTCAAAACCAGTAACAGTAAAAACTTCCTTCGTGGGAAGCAAATTTTTCGGGTCGATCGGGACCTGTTTCCCACACTTTTTTATTACCGGTTTCGGTTGATTCGCGTTTTAGAGTGCTCACATTCGCGATCACGTGTATGACAGCAGTGGACAGTGGACAACACCGTGACGGCCTCTGACAAGACACGATGGCGTCTCAGCCCGCCTGGCAAACAGACGAACTCAAAGACGAGTGGCCAGACGAAGTAGATGATACCTCAGAACCTCACACTCGCTCACTTTCCCTGACCATCCCTGTTGGATCTCTCCACAACCTCAACCATAGTGGCCCTAGCTTTGACCAAGGACCAGCTGTCGCTCATGTCCCTGGTACATTTCTGATTCGCCGAGACGCGCTCCCAGTGCATCACCAAAGGACTCCAGGTCAGAGCAAGGGTCTAATCAGAGACTTTTTCAGCCCTATTCCCCTTGAGCGCCTGTTCCATCCTCCCTCCCCCAGACTTTCGGCCCTCCCCACCCTTGACTCTTCGGCGCGTAAGGAACCCTCCCACTCGTCACCGTCACCTCCTCTACCAATCTCATCCTTAATTTCTCGGATCAGCGACCAGAATGGGCCCGTAAATCGTGACCTCCTGGAGGTCTCCACTAGAGATGCCTGGCGGCCCAACATGCGCTGCCAATTTACATTCGCTGTCCCAAATCCTGCGGCCTCCCAGGATATCGCACCTCCTAGTCATACCCAACCCAGGAACGATGCAAGTGCTGCCGCTTCTGTCGTTCCACTCACCGATCCTCCCCTCCGCCTTTTTCAGTTCCAATACGACACATTCACTCGTGATCATTTATCTGCAATGGTTGACTCCATAGCCATCAATTCACCCTCAGGTAGCAACACCGGAAATTTTCTAGTGAATACCTCGTCTCCGTCCGGCCCTCCCTCTGTCTCTGAGGCTTCCCTACCGAATGAACTACGAAGTGCGAAGCGAGTTAAGCTGAGCCCTGTAAGCGACTTCGATGGCTTTAACAGGCACACCCATGGCGGTGTAAAGCGATCCGTCCACAGAAAGGACTATGTTGGAGAGTCCAGATCTCTCATGGCCCTCATCAAGAACGCAAGGGACTTCTCCTGCCTCTCCATTGCCACATCCGCCACCTCTGCTTCGTATCATGACCCGAAAGACAGACCGTCCTGCAAAAAGGGAGTAGAAGACGAAGGTGAGTCGAGCCCTGTTAAGATGCATTCTACCCCCGCTCATGTACAGAAATCTCTGCCAAATCCTAATGACATTTCCTATTGGAAGCCAACAATGGTTCTGTCGCAGCTGGACCGATTAGCATCTCTCAAAGGAAGGGTCACTCCTCCATAGGTTATAGGCAACAAGCAGAAAATTTCATGGCCCAACTTAAACAGGACATGAAGGGATCCAAGCGCATCTTTTCTGCGGATGCTACTGACCCACCACCAATACGTCTTGCTGTTGATCAAACCTCCGAGTCTATCCGGTCATATACGGGTCTTCCCCCTCCCCCCTTTCAATACCAGGGTAGCCGTCCGTCACCTATCCAAGGGAGCAATTCTTCGAGAATCTCTTTTACGGTAGGGTCATCCCGAACCTAACGTGGTGATACTCACGACCCAAGCAGGACACCAGCGCTGCCTCTTTAAACACATCCCGTCTATATGCCCACTTCCCTGCACCCCCCATTCTCGTTGCCCCGCCCCCATCGCCACCGCCTCAACCGCCAGATCCAACTCCGCAGCCCAATGCCACTACGCTTGAAGTCGACACGCGGGCAAATACTAGACTCCTCACCCCGGCAACTAGGACGGGAAGCTCCGCCATGTCGTCCGTTCTCGGGCGCCCTAACGAGGATCTCAATCGGTTTGTCTCCTCCAGTACGGTATCCGGGACAACTTTGACGGCGGGGAGCTCGGGGTCCTTCGTGAAGCATCCAGGACCAGCGCAAATCATGCGTATCGGGCCTGAAGACGTACCGGCCCTCCCGGAACGGGTTGGAAAGATGATGTTCGACAAAGTTCTGATGCGATGGGTTAAGGCAGCTGTGACGGTACCCTCAATAAACCCAGAGGGTGGCGGTGTTGGGAATGCGGCGACTTCGGATATCGACGCGGAGAGTGAGGACCCGTTCCGCGATATTGAGAGTTTGCGCGAAGACTCCCTGGTGGGTGACGGCGCGGGAGAGCATGCGCCTCCATCGACAGATAACAGCTACATTGACGAAGTAGGTGACGAGGAAGAAATGGAACTCACGTCTTTTTCATTCGATGGTCCTTCGCATGGCCTTATGCGAGTAGCCACTACCGGCGGTGAAGATGACACGACAGATTCGGATAACGACGATGAGGATGTGACGGAAATCAGCTCTCTGTCCGCGTCACTCTCGCTGGCAGGCCCACCGGAAATTGCCTTCGATCCAGACTCGAGCGATGAGGAAACCCATCGTGAGCACGTCGTCACCCCTAGTCCATCTCGTGAAGTCCTGGTGCCCACGCCGATTCGTTCCGCATTAAAGAGCGCAATTGCGGGTCCCGCCGTATCATTCGTGCATCCCCCCATTAGTAACCACTGTACCCCCGCAAGCAAGCCTGGTCATCGACGATCTGTTAGCTTCTCTGATGGTAAACGAGAAGGGCCTATTAGGGGTCTCGGACGAGGCAAACATGAAGAGAGTGGGGACGGCGAATTACCCACCGAAGTCCCCGTAGGAGAAGCGAGCTTTGAACCGTCTGCCCGGTCGAAGCGCATCGGCGAGATGCTTGGTGGTCTCGAGTGTACGATCGAATGAGCTTTGGGTTCTCTTATCAAGCTTAATTGACCCGTCATCTATAGGTATCGACGATATGGCGCCGTCAAGAACCACGAGCTTCGCACACCCCTCTGTCAGTACCTTGCCTCCTGGCATCAAGCACAGTCTCGGCACCGATAATACTTCTGAGACGGAGGTCCCTACGTCTGATGTGGCGCGATGCGTGCCCGCACGATCGCAGCATTCGTCATGGCCCAAGGTAGCCATACTGGGAGTCGGCACACAGGCCAACGCAACCTTTTTGACGGAGGCATCGTTTGGTGTGGCCCATGACAAGCTCGTTCAGGTTATCACTGACACCCAGCCGTTCGAACCTCACTGGGAGAGACTGAATTCTATTGATCTATCAAACAAGAACATCGAGAGCGTTGCGAGGCTAAAGGAATTTCTGCCCCGACTGCATACATTGTCACTGTGGGTCAAATCCGAGGTTATGATCCTGGCGATGCAGGCTGACGTTGCGGCAGTAATTTCAACCAGCTAGCATGGCTGAGCGGGGTTCCCATTACAATCAGGTCGCTCTCCGTTTCTCGTAATAGGTCTGTGTAGACCGTGACAGAACATGTCTGCTGGTTCTAATGACTACTCGGTGCTGTCCGACGGTAGCTTGACGAGCGCGACTTCCTTCAGTCACCTCATCAATTTGGAGTATCTTGACATCAGTTATAACAAGGTCGAAAGTTTGACCCGTACGTTTCTCCTCTGCTGCCTTATCCTGATCGAATCCGATGGATTTTACGTCTAGAACTAGAGTGCCTCCGGCATCTTCGCGAACTGCGTGCGGATGGGAATCTCATCAGATCCCTTGACGGTTTACAGCGCATGGACTGCCTAGTCAAGCTTAGCCTCCAAAGAAATCACATTGTGGATGTGGATTTCACACAAGGTTCCTGGTGCGCCTTTCTCCCGTACCATCTATACTCGGGGAACACCTGCTAACTTGCCGTTTCGTTTCATATCTCCGTTGTCACATCGATGTCACCCACTTTGTCACCCCTCGCGTCTGGCCTTGTTCCATTCCTTCTTTCACTCGTCTTGCTCTTTCTGAAGGCCAAGACTTGAGGTACTAAGTTTGAGCCAAAACCGGATCCAGGATGTTTCCGGCCTGTCCCTTCTACCTTCTTTGGTTGTTTTGAATCTAGGTGAGTGGCGATTGTATCCCCATAAGCCCATAGAGGACCAGACGCATCGGTGATGAGATCTCTCCAACGCCGGCCTTCCCCCGTGGCACCACACAGCACACTCTTTATGGCAGACTCCGCTTTTTTTTTTCCTCCCCAGACAAGATCTTTTTCTCACGTTTCGCTTGCGCCAATTTCCCCACCACATTTACTAACTCTCTTGGTCGTTTGTGGTGCAGACAACAACTCCCTTGATGAACTCGAGCTTCACGGCATCCTGCCTAGATTGCGTATATTGCGTCTGAGCGCCAACCGCCTGAAGTATCTCGATGCTAGTCATTCTCCAAACTTGCGGACGCTTTACATCGACAACAATTCGCTCATAGAGATCAAGAAAGCAAACCGGCTCGTTAAGCTCGAAAACTTGAGTTTACGCAACCAAGGAGGAAATGGCTTGTGAGTCTTGCCGGGATCACTCTGTTGATATTTGACTCAATTCAAATAGGTCTCTCTCAATACGTGATGTACGAGATGCCAAGAGGTTATATTGGTCTGGTTAGTTTTCCCTCCTAACGGCGACATATAATGCCAATTGCTAATTGATGGTACCACTACGGGGCCGCAAACAGGAAATGCTTTGCCGGCTGAATTTCTTTCCGAACCATGCTACAACCTGATCTACCTCGAGATTGCCGCTTGCCGGCTGTCAAGGCTCCCCGCGAATTTCGCTACCCTTGTTCCTAACTTACGGGTGCTAAACCTCAATTATAACTTTCTCGACGACGTGAAGCCGCTGGATGGCCTGCGTAGGCTTAAGAAGCTCACGATCATCGGGTCGAGGCTGAAAGGCACAAAAGGCATAATCACAGTGTTGAAGGCGTGTCCAGACGTGGAAATGGTTGATTTCAGGTACGTGTCGTTCGCTGGCTTATCGTAATCTGCCATTTCCCCTTCCTGCCTTTATTTGATCCTTGTTCTCTCCCCGTCTGGGGGTTTCTCGATCACGCGCATCGTTTGTGCATTCCGTTATGCCCTCCCTGGTGTCATCGGTCACAATTGTATCCTTGGGACTCCTCTCTGCGGCTCGCTTACACTCCGTCTTGCTCACTTTAGGATGAACCCATGCACGTTGGGTTGGTATCTACCGCTACTCGTAAAAGATATGCCTGGGGCGCTTCAACCGTCTGAAGCTGCACACCATTCGAGTGGCGAAAATCGCGGCCAATGCGTTATCAAACTCTCGGGACCGGATTTGGGTCAAACAGAGGAGCCCGGAAAGTCCACCAGGGGTGGGAACAGGGACAGCCCTCGTGACGGAACAAGCTGTGTCGCGCCGACGCTGGCGTGGCACGAGCTGGATGCCAAATTCCGCCGGGACCTTCCTGATGAAGCTTATATAGGTCGTCTCACGTATCGAGGCCTAATAATGCGGGCATGCCCAAGAGTGCGAATGTTGGATGGTGTTGTCGTCAGTCGGAAGGAGCGGGAGAAGGCCGAAAAGCTTCTTGAAGGGGTTGCAAGGGCCAAGGGGTAGGGTGCGGAGAGAACACGGCTCTGGATGCTCAGGAGGGGCTAGTCTGGTGGGGGCATCCGTTCTTTCCGGCACTGTGAGAAGGAGTGATGCTGCTAGCGTTGTTGGTTTCCGTGGGTATGATCTACATTGAACATGGGATAATCATGTATGGTAATCTACATTCATGCTGTGCGCTTCTAAACGTGATGGTACCCTGACATGTGGTCATGCGTAAAGCTGAATATGGACACAATGCAGGTTGCGAAGGGTACGGCATTATCTAAGCGCACACAGCGAAAAAATGTGATGGCAATGATTGCACCGCTCGTGGGTGAAAAGTGATGATCAACGATTTGGGAGGAATACCTGTGCCCATGCGCCAACGCTGATGGTGGAGGTGGAGACGACTCGCGCCAGCAACCCCCAGGACTATTAGCTGTATGGGAACCGGTGATGTAATCCCCGGAATGTGCAGCGCCTGCCGGCAGAACTCCGCGACGCCCAGGTGGGAGTACCTTGATTTAATTAAGCTAGCAGTCCTCGATTTAGCAGTTATGGAATGTTCAGTTCATGTTCCGCAAGCGAGCCCTTTCATGTAGCCAATTTCGGATGGGCTCCGCGTCCGTTCTTCTTCCTTGCTCCGAGTCGCAATCGCGGTCGCGAAGACCAGAGAATTACAGAGATAGACAGTCAACGGGACGTGTTTCAACTACAGTACCCTTGGACCGCTGGAGCGGCAGAAGGTGCAGCAACAACGATCGCCCCGCTAACGGCCACGTTCCAAAAATCCAAAAAACCCTCCGCCTCGATCTTCGAAACGGAAAGCCTGTGAGAAAGGTACCCGATCCGGTCCCGGGCGTTTGGCTGAAGGGCGCACAGGTATAGAGAACAAACAAATTGCCTGCAAGACGGGATAAATATAAGCGCTCGAATGGGAAGATCGGGAGTATATTGAACAATGTAATACGCAACACAGGGCAGGAACTAGCCGAGCGCTGTACTGTTTGTTGTTGGGCGCGCCTGAGAGGGGATTGTTAAAAAAAAAGGGGAAAACCAGGAAGGGGGCGGAGGTAAGTCGTTCGCGTAATTATGCCTCGGGAAGCCGGGATCAATGGAACCTGATTCGTCTTGAATCTTGTGCGGCCAGCTTTCTGGCGAGACTCCCAGTCTTTCCTCGATGGTCTGGCCTTCTATGTGAGCATCGCGGCATCGCCGACCATCATCTCCGTTTCCCAAGAAGCATGAGGCGCATATATAAATCAGAGCGTATCATTCAGGTTCGATCTGCTCACGTTCTTGATTCTCCTTCCTCCGCGCTTCCCTCCTGCCCCCATGACTGAGACCAAAACTGAGAGTCAGAATTATTTTGCCCACTCGTACAGCATCCCCTTCGAAACAGACGAGTATGTCATCAACCCTATCCTTTTTCGTGAACGATTCTTTTTTTTCTTTTTTTGTCTCCGCGTCTTCGTCCTTCTTGGCTTGAATGGGTTCTGTCACCTGTCAAACAGCCACGAGAGCGGTGTCATTCGACGGACACAGAAGCCCCACTCTCCGTTCGTCCTCCCCCGGGGGTGGATCGTCCTCTCGCTACGATCCATCAATTCTCCCTTTCCCATGCATTAGATCGGCATTGATTCCCATCAAATATTGTTGCTGATTGACTTTATAGCAAGTTGTCTCCACTCGGCCGCACGCCAGAGAGCCGCTCAACCGCTTTTCCTGCATTTCCATCTGCGGTCCCCGCATATCCCCCTTCTGCCTCCGTATCCCCGGCTGTCACAAGGTCGGTACCCGACCCCATCTCAACCTTCTCTTCGTGACTTGCCGTTTCTGATGCCGTTCATAGCTCCCCGGACCTTGACTGTGACTACTTTAACAGGTCGAGCATGTCATCCGTCACCAGTGCGGAGTCCGAGTCCTCCCCTCGACCTGACAAGCGCCCCGCTTCACCTGCACAATCTCCCCAACCTAAGCGGGCCCGCCCCTACGACATTTCATTGGGTAATTCTCCCTGGGAAGGCGACAACCCTCCTACAAACTCGGGGGAACAGTCGTCGATCGTCTCAGGTAGTCCGCGCATCCAGCTGCCTTCAATCTTTTCCACGTTTGAAGACTTCCGTTCAGAACACCGTCGTGCTTCCCTCCCTACCCTTTCCTCCGAGATTAGCTCACGTAGTCGGCTCCCTGCTGTGACGCCGGGTTCTCGAGGCCTGGCACCCGTCGCACCCACACCTTCCTCTTTATCGTCCTACCAGTTCCCTTCTCAGACCTCCCTTGGTTCTGACGACAGGTCGTCCGAAAAGCCCAAGCTCGCAGCCGACACCCAACTTGGTCTATCGTTCGCGGACCACTCCTCTCTTCCAAGCGCAGCAACTCTATCCAGTTCAGGGACAACCACCTCGTCGTCTACTTCTCCCTCGTTCCCCACCTCGGGTTTTGGTTCTCCACTTACCGCAGATTACACTCTGCCCCGCGCCCAGTTGCCGTCTCTGCAATTTTCTGATTCAGAACCCTGGGGCACAGCCACAGGCCAACCCGCATCGCTTCCGGGTATTGTCCGGCCAAACTCTACACCCGGACCTATACCTAGCGCGAATGCACCTTTAAAGTACGACGACAACCTTCGTCACTCATCCCTGGGTAGTTCGTACACATTCCCTCCCGCTAACCAGGCCCCAATGTACGGGAATGTCGCGCGTATTTCTGGCCAGGCGGAGCGTAGGGCATCCTACACTCCATCGGCTGCTTCAGAGACCGCAAAGGAAGAATGGAACTTTTCCTCGCAGGATATCCTCCTTCCTTCTAACGGTCCGGTACCCTCTCCCTCTCGGACCCCTCCTGCCCCTCCAGCGCCTTCGTCCCTTGTTGATCGTCCTCAGAAAAAGCGTGGCAAATTACCGAAACCTACAACCGATTTCTTGAAAGATTGGCTGCATCGTCATTCAGATCACCCATACCCGAGTGAGGACGAGAAGAAGCAACTATGCGCGGCGACTGGCTTGAGCATGAGTCAGGTTTCCAACTGGATGATTAACGTGGGTTCGACCTATTTCATGGGATCCATCCTCTGACACTTTGATCCTTGCTAGGCTCGCCGACGGATACTTGCACCTGTACATCGACCGTCGTCTGGCCCAGCCACGACCCATCCCCTTCCCTCCCAGCGTGGAGCACCACATTCTGGAGTTTCTACAGGCACACTACTTCGTCGTGCGTCCATGCCCACCGACAGTCTACAACTGTACCACCCACTATCCCTCCAATCCATCTCCCACACTGGATCGGGCCCAGTCGGCTCTGACCCATACTACACACCCTCCAGTCAGCGTAATGTCCTTGAGAATGGCTATGGTGGCGGACGTTCATCATCTATGATAGGAAACTATTCGCAACATTCGGGTGGAACCGGCGCTGGCTACACCTTTCCCACACCAGCATCGATCTCCTCACATGGGTATGCTATAGGAAACCAACATACCCCTTCATACATGTCGTCGCACGGGCCGCTATCAGGTAGCGGCGGCCATGGATACTACACCCAACAGCAGTACTTTTCCGGGGCCCACCAGGATCGAGGTACTCCAACACCGTCCAGTGGGTCGGGTCCCGGGTACCATCCGCAATGATTCCGTTGCGGCGTGATGAATGTTAGCGTTCTTCTTCCATTTCCGCCTAGTCCCGCGTATTACTCATACTCCCCATCGGGAGTAGAGTGGTCGCAGCGCTCAATCGGGGATGATGGGGTGCTAGTCGGAGGCGCAAGGTACGATGCACCGCTGAAGGTCTGTGGATTCTCACAAAAATGGACTACTTGTACGTACGTTCGGTAAACTCTTTACTGCTGGCTCATCTGGTTATCTCCCATGGACCTTTGCTCTGTATAGAAACGCGTTTTGTTTGTGACCCATCATTGCTTTTAGTTCCGTTTGCGTATCGCATTCTTGCACCATCATCACATCCCGTTGGATATATCCTAGTTGAATAATTCTAGCACTAATATACCCCACCCTGGTCCGCATCTCAAACTGCTTTGCTTCTGAATGCTTCCGTAGAATGGAAGCGAGCCATATCTCGTCCAGTCGTCGCATCGGGGCGGGTCCAGTCGGAAGGTCCATTTGGGCGTCAAAGGTTGGAGTGTGAAACCTGTAACAACTACCGAATAAGGCCTCGCTCACAGTTTAAAGTCCACCTCCTTCAAACAACAAGTCTCGTCGTTAGATATACTGTGAAGGGCACAATATGGGGGGGCATCAACTTTGTGTGGTGTGCTCGCGCGCTGTGCCGTATGCCGATGCAACAGGTAACAGGACGCATACATACACAGGTACCGAACTGGGGAGCGCATCAAACACCGCGCCTTGGACTCGCGATATTCCTCCATCCGGATTGTTACTTAACTCGGCGAGATTTCTTCAAGAAATGGTTAGAGTAGCACACACGCGAGGAAGTTCCATATTCGTATTTAGACATGGGCAGGCGGGCTCTTGGCTGGCTAGAAGTCGGGGTGCTTCTTGTCCGAACCTTCTGAACCGGGACTGCCTCAACATGAATTGAAACGGTGCAAGGGCGAGGAAGGCAATAAATCGGGAACAAGGTTTTGGCGATGCGGGAGGCATGACATCAACAAAAGGTGCGAAGTGAAGTGAGTTTCCGAATCGAGTTTCCACGCTTCAAAGTCCGCTTCGATGACTTCAATTTTGTGCAGTCTGGCCTCCTTTTAGAATGTGCACACTCAGTGAGTGTAGCTGGTTGGACACAGGGCAAGGATGGTGTGGATGGTCAGTTCCCTAACCACTGGCATGACAGTAATGAGACCAATTCAAAATTTGGTTCATGAAAGCTTGAGTAAAGCTTGTTGTGCCACAGACTAGCCTTAGGCCCTGTTCAACAACTCTGCTTGTTTGAACAATCAATAACAATCAACTTTGATTGTTGTGGTGGTTGTTTGAGCAGCTATGCCCATGCATGACATGAATAAAATAGATAATTTAAATTTAAACTTCATTAATCCTTCACAGCACATGGCTACCAATGCCCAGGGCCTCTCCAGCATGCTCCTTGTCACTGGGCTGGGTCACCCCCTCCACTGACATTGAAAGGTGCCTTCAGCATACATCTGGGGCACAATGCCCACATTCTCTCAACTCTAAGTGCAATTGAGGATCTATTGATGCATGACACCCTCATGCACATTGATGTGCCACTAGTAGACTATACAGTACATGGGGGTGCTTGACAAACAATGATGGTCATGCATATTAGCCAGGCCCAATTTGGCCTGGCAGTGGACCATGGGATGAAAAAAAATTGATGTCATGCAGATGTTGTCACATAAGTCACAACTTAGCCACCCAAACAATCACCATGACACAAAGTTGATTGTTGTTGATTGTTTGAACAAGCAGAGTTGTTGAACAGGGCCTTACATATGATGTAGGGGTGTGTGTTACGGTTTCTGGCCCTTGCTTTCAGGTCTCTATCTTTCGCTTCACGAGCTGACACGTGACCTGTACTGTCACATGACCCTATGTCATGTGACACGCTGACTTCCTTACCTATCACATGACCATATGTCATGTGATGCCTGACTCCTTGTGACTGTGACACGACACGACTTGGTACGCAACTCAGAGCGACTCCCTATGAGTCGCTCGCTAGTGACTGATACTGACTGATATGCGACTCATAGTAGTGACTCTTGCTGAGTACTACTGACTCTTACTTACAACTCATAGTGACTAGGACTTAGTACTATAAGAACAGTAGGAAGTTGAGCTGGAATCCCCAGTCTCAACTTCGTCTCCAATACAAGTTGATTACCCAATCAGTTGCCTTTGTGACAAAGACCTTCTCTCTTTGTCTCTACCACCGCTCCGGCTTAGTAAGCCACATCGAAGCTTGTCATCGTGTGCTATAACACGTGGAACGTCACAAAGCAGGTGCTTTAAGGCGCACCTACTGGAACCAAGTACTCGGGCATCTCGGCCCACCTCGATACCCTGTGACCACAGCGTGCCACGAGCGTCACGTTACCACAGCGAGTCCGTGACCCGATCCCTGTGACCATAGCGAGCCACGGCAAGAACACGTGATACATCCACACGATCACGTGACCCCGAACGACGCGCTCACTTAGAGCCACGGTCCCTTGTAACCGTGACATAAGTTGAGACTCCCCATCTTGACTAGAACTTGTCCGCGACAAATATAGAAGTGTATCCACGATGGCATCACTACAATTGACATTTCCCGAAGACGGGAGGGCTTTCTTGATAATGCCCCAATGACAAACAGACGATCTTCCAGCAGGAGTTAAAGGAACTGCACAGTGGAAGGAATTTAGTGCGCGTACGCACAATGCATACTTTGTGGAATACAGACAAGCAGAATTTGCTGTGGAACTCATCAACAATGAGTGGTACAATATCTACTGGTCGCAACCAAGTGGAGGATATTCTACCAGACACGATTGGAAAATCAGTGAAGAAGAACGCAGACTATACGGACTAGGACTCCCCCTGTCGACACTCCTCAGGGAAACTAGTTTTCACGTGCCAGGATCTCCCCAGTTGAGGAGAACTTACTACTGATCCAAAACCGACGAAGAACGAACGCCTACCACAGAATCTCCTGAAAGCAGCAGAGGCTCAGGACGTATGGCATTGACTTTGACTTCAGCACAGTCAATCTTGCAGCAAATATTCAGACAGAACTATCGCTCGAGCCGAGCACCTCTAACATTCGAGAGGACCTAGGACCAGAACAGAAGTGCCAGACTTCCTTGTTAAAGCAAACGAACCACAGTTGTTCCCATCTAGCAGCATGACTAGCATCCAAACCGCTATGACCACTCCCCTTGCACACCCCCTCACTACACCTCTCCACATTGGTAGTGCCACGATTTCTACCACCCTCACTCAACCTGCGACACAGTCGACCTCAGTCCAACAGGCCGGCGGAAGCGGTGGAGGTGGCGGTGGACCACCAGCATACCCTGGAGGAGGACAACCAGCTGGAGGAGGTGGTGGAGGGGAGGACCACCCGGCGGGGAGCACCAGGAGGAGGTCCTCCTGGAGCACCTGCCCCGCACCCGCACCTGCACCTGCAGCGGCCGCTGCTGCGGCACCGGCACCACAAAACAATGGAAAGGGGCTGCATGGAAGCCCACCAAATATGTTCGATGGGTCGCGAAGCAAAAGTGACGTCTTTATACAGGAATTCTCCCTGTACAACATGATCAACAGAAACCACGAAGTCATGAGGGTGCCTTACAATAGGGTCCTCATGTGCCTGTCCTATATGAAAGGACCAGGGTCAACGACTGGGTAACTGCGCGCGCAGGAACTCCATGACCAAATAACTGCCGGTGCTGATCCGGAGATGAAGACATCTGGGAGAACTTCAAGAGGATGTTCCTCAGTGCCTATACTGACACAACAAAGAGAGAAGATGCAGTATCGCAGCTACTCAACCTGAAGATGGTTGGGGACGACCTCGACAGCTACATCGCTGGATTTGAACACCTTATACTCTCTGCCGGCTGGGAACGCGACTCCCAGGGCACCATCTACATATTCAAGAAAGGCCTGAGACCAGGCCTTGGACGCGCCATCATAGAACGAACATTCCCCCATCCAGTAACCTTCGATGACTGGGTCCTGCAGCGCATAGGCAGCATGCCGCGTTTGTAGAAAGCGTGCAACCTATGGCGCCAACTATGGTGCACCCTACAATAACCCCGTCAGGGACTTCAAACACGATTCAGACAGGCGCTGGGAAGCAAACAGAGGCCACAGCACCGCCGCGACCCAAATGCAATGGATGTAGATGCAGCATGCATGACACCACTGAATGATGAAGAGTGCAAGAAACTGCGCGCCGAGGGGCGATGCTTCTTCTGCAAAGCCCAAGGCCACATGTCCAACACTTGTCCTAAGAAGAGGAACAAGCCATATACTAACAACCCAGGACCTAGTGTCCAACGTGGCCAGATGATGGCATGTGTAACCGAAGTAAACAAGGAGGAAGAAGATGGCCTGTTGAAACCGCCTACCAAACCCTCATCAATATGTCTAAGAAGACAAATCTCAGCTCTTGGACCGCATGATTGTCATGACCAGGATTTTTAGAAGGCTCGAATCACACAGCCATGATTAGAGCCTTAGCAATGCGAGTGGACTCCATGTATATCAGTATGAAGAACCCTTGAATATACCAATTATGTTTCAAAGCACTCCACTCCGAATGGCTAAGCGTGTGCACTGATCGACAGTGGCACAACTGAAAACTTTATCAACTATCGAACCACGGTCCGATGGCGGCTTCCCACAAAGAAGCTGAAGGTCCCACAACAGGTCATCAATGTTGATGGCACAGACAACAAAAGAGGAATGATCGATGAAGCCTGTATTCTAAGGATCAGGCAGAACAAGAAACAAAAGCTGCAAAAGTTCTATGTGATGAACTTAGGCAATGACAGGATCCTTCTTGGCTACCCCTGGCTTCATGCATTTAACCCAGACATCAACTGGGAAGCAGGAACAGTAGAAGGACAAGTCAAATTCAAAACAGTGCCATTCGCGTGGAAACTCTGGCATGACCGAGAAAGAGGCACAGAAGCTGCAACAATAGTGCGCATGAACTTTGCACAGGAATGGGCCATACAGGCTCAGAAACACAAGAAGAAGGAAGATGCCCCAGTACTTCCAGCAGAGTACCAACAACACAAAATTGTGTTCTCAGAAGAGGCAGCAAAGCGCTTCCCACCATCACGGCCTGAGGACCACGAGATCAAACTAAGCCAGATGCACCAGCTACTATCAATTGCAAAATCTATCCCTTGTCAAGGATAGAAAAGGAGGCAACGCGAGAGTTCCTGGACATAAAAAGACCTGGGCTACATCGAAGAAGGGGAATCACCATGGTCAACCCCTTGGTTCTTTACGCACAAAA
>WTXC01000097.1:0-103872 GCA_022496195.1 Lactifluus subvellereus | reverse complement strand
CACGGTGTTTTGCTTCCTGACACACCAATTTTCATCCAAATCGGTTGAGATTTGGCTAAGTTATAGCTCAATCAAGTCTCTATCAGTTTCACTCCTCAACTAAGAATTTCATCAAGAACTTGACCCTCCAGGGACCGTGGAAAAAAAAACACCCCAAAACCCGTGTCACACCCTAACCAGCGGGCACACCAGTGGTAGCACTAGCGTGGTGGCAGCACTGGCACCAGCGGTGGCACCATTGGGCACAGCAGTGTAGCACCAGTGCGGCGGCAGCACTGACACCAGTGGCACCAGTGGGTGCAGCAGCTAGCACCAGCATGACAGCAGGACTGGCACCAGCAACACCAGCGGTGGCACCATTGGGCGCAGCAGAGTAGCACCAGCATGACAGCAGCACCGACACTGGTGGCACTGGCAGCGGCACCATTGGGTGCAGCAGTGCAGCACTAGTGTGGCGGCAGCACCAACACCAGTGGCACCAGCGGTAGCACCATTGGGCACACCAGCGGCGGCATCAGCAGGAGCAGCGGTGGCAATGCAGGAGCAGCAGCGGCAGCGGTAGTGCAATGGTGGGGGCAGTGGTGATGACAGCAACAATAGTAATATTCATTTTTTCTCTTTCTACTCAAATAGTACAGGATGTACAATATAGCAGCATGGTGTACATGAACCACAGTAGTAGTAAAAATAAAGCCTTCAACCTGAACTGGCATAGTGTCACCATGGCGCTGCTGGTGTGTAGCATCAGAGCCAGCTTTAAGCCGATCAGCTTGGCTCAGCACAGCTCGGCTTGCTAGTGAACTGGCTCGGCTCAGCTCGGCTCGCTGACAGGGTCAGCTAATGGCGGCTCAGCTATGGCTCGGCTCAGCTAGTGCAGCTGCTGCAACACTAATGTGGATGCTGACTGGGCAAGCAACATCAATGATTGCAAGTCAACGTCCAGCTATGTCTTCATGCTGGCAGGTGGAGCTGTAAGCTGGAGCTCCAAGAAGCAGGCCTCAGTGGCCCTCTCAAGCACTGAAGCCAAATACATCACCAGCACACACACTGCCAAAGAGGCCGTCTGGCTAAAAAGGCTGCTTAGAGACATCTGGCCACAGTCAAACCCAGACACACCTATTCCCCTCCTCATTGACAACCAATCTGCCATCACCATCACCTGAAACCCTGAGTTCCATGACTGAATGAAGCACATTGAAGTCCACTACCACTTCCTGCATCAGCAATACGAGTCCAAGGCACTTGAACTTACCTATGTTCCAACTGGAGACCAAGTTGCTGATGTGCTCATGAAAGCTCTTGCTTGGGAGAAGCATCAACGCTTCACTGCCAACATGGGCATGTGCTGTGTGGGCTGAGGGGGCATGTTGGAGGTGCAGCCACAATGGCACACCAACCATGGCAGTGCTGTGAGGCACAGGTGGGACCCTGGCCAGTGGCACCAGACTAATTCATGATACCCTGATTGATTTCCTTTGTCTCACCTCAGTACACTAGAAAATTGCTCTTGCTCAGACCTTACCCTCATTATGGACACTTATAGTACGATACTGCATACCCATAGCACCTCAGTCTTTCTCCCCAAAGACTGAGGTCAGTAAACATTCTTTACACTCACTTTTACATTATATTAACCATGTATCTAGCCATTGTCATTCTCCTACAGGTCAGATACAGAATATCAGTCTTTCTCCCCAAAGACTGAGCCATTGTCATTCTCCTACAGGCTCCGCCAAGGAATAGCTCTCAAAATACTCAACTGGGAGAACATACCAACAACCTTGGGAGACTGGCAGGAAGCAGCATGAAAAGAGGTCATCAGGAGCACCCAGATACTCACTGACTTGGGACCCGCTCCCAACCAACAATGCTTCACCCCAAACCACACTTCATCCCAAGGGCACCTGCCTGGCCCAGTGCCCCAGAAATAATGTCCCAGTCCCATGGACATAGATGCCACATGCATGGGAGGACCACTGATAGATGCAGAAAAGAAGAAGCTCATGGATGAATGAAAATGCTTCTACTGCAAGGAAAAGGGGCATCACGCCGCCCAATGCTTCAAAAAGAAAGGATGACAAAGCCAGCAGGCCCCCTCTCCATGTGCCACAATTGTAAGGACAACGAGTCAAGAAAGCCTGACCATTGTCCCTGATGACAGCACCAGCCAAGTGCCATCGGATGTCATGTCCCAGCTCCACACCATGAGTGCAACAGAATGGTTGGCAGCCTTTGATCGCATTATCCAAGAAGACTTGGATTTTTAAAGCAGCTTGATCTAACAGCCTGGAATCAAGCCTCACATATTTGTACCATGTATGTCTCAAATCAGAATAGTATCAATGTCAATTTTACATTTTCCACCATACATGGGAAGTGTTATGATCTCACCTACAGACTGAGTGGACTGGTTCATTTTCACTACAATACTTCACTTATGACCTGACTCTGGCTTGATGACTGTTAGGGCGTGACATGGGTAACCCCCAGGTGGGATTTCCCAAAACTGCACTCGCACCTGTGAAAACCACACCCGAACGGTTATGGGTGCAGTTAAACCATAAGGACCCACGGTTTTTTTTTTAACTGCAGTTTCATCACGGTTTTTTGTGGGTTGTAACTGTGGCTGGTTGAAGTAAAAAAAAAAGCAATGATATTAAGAAAAAACAATGGCCATAAGGGCACGTGAAACTACAACATAAGTAATTAAAGTAAATGACCCCCTGGCATCCCCAACCACAAGCATGCAATCTGCAAGCATGCAGGTGGGTGTGCATGTGGTGTGTGGTGTGCATGCATCATGCATCATGCAGGCATTGTGCGTGCATTGTGCATGCATTGTGCGGGCGTGTGTGTGTCATGCAGATGTGTGGGCATCATGCAAGTGTTGTGTGGGCATGTGGGCATCATGCGAGCATTGTGTGGGCGTGCAGGCATCATGCAAGCGTTGTGCAGGCATGCGGGCATCGTGTGGGCATCGTGTGGGCATGTGGGCATCATGCGGGTGTCGTGTGGGCATCGTGCAGGCGTGCGGGCATCGTGTGGGCATGCGGGCATTGTGTGGGCATTGTGTGGGCGTGCGGGTGTCATGTGGGTGTGCGGGCATCATGCAGGCATCATGCGGGGGTGCAGGTGTCGTGTGGGCATGCAGGCATTGTGCGGGTGTCATGTAGGCATGCGGGTGTCATGCAGGTGTCCGGGCATTGTGTGGGCATTGTGCAGGCATTGTGTGGGCATGCAGGTGTTGTGTGGGTGTTGTGTGGGCGTGCGGGCATCGTGCAGGCATGCAGGTGGCATGCGGGTGTGTGGGCAGCATGTGGGCATGCAGGCAGCATGTGATCTGCCAGAGGGGGGTGATCAGTGGGCACACAGGCGTGCATGCATGCAATCTGCCAGTGGGTGGCAATCAGCGAGTGGGCATGTGGGCAGCATGCAATCTGCCAGCAGGGGGCGATCAGTGGGTGTGCAGGCATGCAAGCAGCTGACCTGTGGGTGGCCATGTGACAGTAAGCAACGCAACCCCTCCGACCCACAGTTGAAGCGAGAGGGGGGGGGAGAGGTCAAATATATAATTTATTATAAAACACTACTACTGTAATAACTATTTATTCTATTCGTGGAGCGCGCAGGTGATGGGGGTGCGCAGGTGATGGGGGTGCACGGGCAATGGAGGGCGTGGGTGATGGAGGGCACACAAGGCAATGTGGGACATCGTTGTAACCTCGTGTTGGACACAAGGAGGCTGTCATTACCAAAGACTTGTTAGTAGGAACAAAAAGAAAAAGAAAAAAAAACATAGCTTGAGGTGGTGGTTTCAAAAACTTCTTAAAGTTCTTTTTGAGGGGGCGCATTGGCAGCACTGCAGATAGAAACTCCCCTCCATCTCATGTTAGAGCAAGAGGGGGTTGGTGGTTGGAAAATGCTGTGCGTCGTGTTTTTGGGTGGTGGTGATGGTGGTGTGAGAGGAGTTGCTGTGTGACTTGAGGTGGAAATTGACAAGCAGAACTCTGAACTGGTAAAAAAAAAAAAAAAAAGGCACAAAACAAAAACAAAAAACTGTGGCCAACCTGTAAACCGCAGTTAAGGGTGCAGTTTTGCCTTGGGTGGGAAATCTCAAAACTGCACCCGCACCCATGACAAACCATGACCAAAAACCGTGGTGTCACCCACACCTGTGTCATGCCCTAATCTCAAACCAGAGGCACCAGACACCATGGATTGTAAGATCTATCCACTCAATCTGAAGGAGCAAAAGGCTATGGGCCCATTTGTCAAGGAGAATGAAGACCTAGGGCTTATCCATCCCTCTGACTCTAGATATGCCTTCCCTGTGTTCTGGGTCAAGAAAAAGAATGGAGATCTACACCCTGTCATCAACTACCACAAACTAAATACAGTGACCACTCACAATCACTATCCACTCCCCCTCATCCCAGAACTCATTGACAGAGTCAGGGGACATGCACTCTTCACAAAGATGGACATTTGCTGGGTTATAACAACATACGCATCCATGAAGGCGACCAATGGAAGGCAGCCTTCAAAACAAACCTAGGACTGTTTGAACCCATGGTTATGTTCTTTGGACTTACCAACTCCCCAGCGACCTTCCAAACGATGATGAACCAGATCTTCAAGGACCTTCTTGAAGGAGGACATGTCATGGTATACATGGATGACATCCTGGTGCACACACCATTGGATTATGCGCTGCACCACCATATCACCACTCAGGTCCTCAAAGCCCTCCTTTGGCATGACCTCTACCTTCGCCCAGAGAAATGCCAATTTGAGGTAACAGTAGTGGAGTACCTTGGCGTCATCCTGGAAAAGGACTACCTCAGGATGGACCCCATCGAAGTCAAGGCCATAGCAGAATGGCCAGTGCCCAGGAATGTCAGAGATGTCCATGCATTCATAGGATTCTGCCTCTTCTACCACCGCTGGATCCCTAGATTCAGTGAAATTGCATGACCATGAATGAACTTACACACAAGGACACCCCCTGGGAGTGGACTAAAGTGCGCCAGGTGGCCTTTGATGAACTCAAGCACAAGGTAGCCTCTGCGCCAGTCTTGCATCAACCAGACTTCAACAAAACCATTCTTCATAGACACAGATGCCTCCCAACACACCTTGGAGCAGTTCTACAGCAAATGGACACTCAAGGACACCTCCACCCCATTGTGTTCCACTCTAAAACCTTCAATGCCACCCAATGCAACTGGGACATTGCAGATCATGAAGCCTTTGCAGTATTGGATGCTCTATGCACCTGGAGAGCATACCTAGCAGGTAGCAATCATAAGGTTACCATCTGCACAGACCACCACAACCTCCAGTACTTCATGCGTCCACAAAATCTTAACCATCATCAAGCTAGGTGGTCGCCAGAGCTCCAGGAATATGACTATCACCTCATGCACATCCCAGGGAAACAGCACATACCCATCAATTTCCTGTTGTGTCCCCAGGAGACAAAGGAGAACACGACAATGAAAATGTCACCTTGTTCCTGCCAGAGCATATTGGAGTGATGAACCTCACCCCCTTCCCTTCAGAGCTAAATGCACAAAGAGAAGTTCTCCAGCAGTACCACAACCACCCTCTTGCAGGACACCCAGGAGTCAAAAACACACTCACACTCCTGTGGTGACATTATGAAGGAGGGAAGGAACTTGATCAATTCACAAAGGAATATGTGTAGGGATGTGCCAAATGTCAAGAAACTAAAGCATGCACTACACAAACCAAAGCAGCATTGTTTCCACTAGATGTCCCAGCCAAAGAGGGACCATTCCAAAGTATTTCCATGGACCTAATCACAGACCTCCCCCTCTTGTCAGGACACAACACTATTCTCACTATCGTAGATCAAGGATGCTCTAAAGCTGCACAATTCCTCCCCTGCTCAACCACCATCACTGGAGAAGGAGTGGCCACCCTCTATTTCTGTCATATTCTATTGTCACGGTTACAAGGGACCGTGGCTCTAAGTGAGCGCGTCGTTCGGGGTCACGTGATCGTGTGGATGTATCACGTGTTCTTGCCGTGGCTCGCTATGGTCACGGGGATCGGGGTCACGGACTCGCTGTGGTAACGTGACGCTCGTGGCACGCTGTGGTCACGAGGGTATCGAGGTGGGCCGAGATGCCCGAGTACTTGTTCCGGTAGGTGCACCTTAAAGCACCTGTTTGGCAACGTTCCACGTGTTATAGCACACGATGACAAGCTTCGATGTGGCTTACTAAGCCGGAGCGGTGGTAGAGACGAAAAGGGAAGGTCTTGTTGCCACCAGAGTTCCTTGCGCACAAGGCAACTGATTGGGTAATCAACTTGTATTGGAGACGAAGTTGAGACTGGGGATTCCAGCTCAACTTCCTACTGTTCTTATAGTACTAAGTCCTAGTCACTATGAGTCGTAAGTAAGAGTCAGTAGTACTCAGCAAGAGTCACTACTATGAGTCGCTATCAGTCAGTATCAGTCACTAGCGAGCGACTCATAGGGAGTCGCTCTGAGTCGCGTACCAAGTCGCGTCGCGTCGCAGTCACAAGGAGTCAGGCATCACATGACATATGGTCATGTGATAGGTAAGGAAGTCAGCGTGTCACATGACATAGGGTCATGTGACAGTACAGGTCACGTGTCAGCTCGCGAAGCGAAAGATAGAGACCTGAAAGTAAGGGCCAGAAACCGTAACACCACCCCCTCTTCTAGGCGGGTGTGCCATCACTCGCCAGTCCAGTCCATAGCTGTACAGTAAGCATCATAAGATTCGTAAAAGTCCTCACAATGGTCAAGAAAGGAGTCCCAGTCCAAGTCCTCTCCGTAAATCATCGCCGCGCGCTCCAAGTCCACAATGCTACCCTCTTCTTCATACCCAAAGTCGAGGTTTTTCATGATGCCAGACACGGGGCAGACTGCACCCATGTGTTGGTGTCCGACATGGACGCCACAGCGGTAAGGTGGCACTTGAAGTGAGGTGTGGGGCAGTCAAAGCCCCAGTGCCCATGCTGGTCGCAGAAGCCGCAGAACCGCCAAGAAGGGCAGTTCTCATACTTGTGGTCGGTGCCATCGACCCTGCATTTGCCGCAGTAGAAACTGACCATCTTGCGGCGTGGCTTTTTCATCCTTCTTGCTCCTGCGACCTTTCTACCTTCTGGCTTGCCTTAAGACGACTATGCCTTCGCTGTGCTGGAGGATTGATGTCGCCGGGACGTGCGCTGTCCCTATGTTCGTTACAAACCCCCTGCTGTTCACCAGCATCACTACCTGTAGTAGCGAGGGGGCTCCAGGAGACATCCGGGCCGAAGGAGTATTGTGGGGGTTGCCCAGAGCCTGAGGGCGCATCATAGATCGTACGCCCTGGGTTACATAGGGCGGCAGCTGCACTGAGGGGGCTGGAGAAGGGGTAGGGCTGGTTAAGTCTATCAGCGTCCTCTCTGGGCTGCGAAGTCGTGTAGGGGCCGGCGACCGGCGGGAGATAAAGGGTCTGCGAGAAGGCCTTGGTAAGTCCCCATGCCTCTCGCTCACTAGTGGTTGCGTAGGCGTCATGCGCCTGAGGCGCGGTGGGATTGCTGGTGGAGCCGTCGCTCGACGATTCGAGCGGCGGCGCCGAGTCGGTGCTGCTACTGGAGTTTCTTCTCTCATTGCTGGGGCCGCGACCATCCGCCCTCCATGGCGATGTTGTAAACGGGGTTCCCTGGCAGGCGTTGACGAAAATGAGGTCATCTGGATAGGCAAGTTCTGAGATGGCGAGGCCTGGTATGCTGGCAGATGGTGGGGCATCGTTCATTCTCAAGTTTCTAATACAAGGGGTTTAGCGGTGGAAGGGGCAGAGGTCTGTGGCACAGAAGCAACTGTGCAGGCGTCCGTGCTGGTCCTGGCGGGTCTCGTGCCTGGCTGCTCCAGGCGTGAATGTAATAGCGAGTGGGGAAGTGAGGAAGCGGAAGGCTCTGATGGTGGGAGGTCTGGGGTATTCTTCCTTAAGCTTGTACATTCGCTAAGGGAGAAGATGCGTCTCCAGAAATTGTTCTGAGCCTTTTTATCCTCCAGTGTTCGTACCGCAGCAGGCTTCCGTTTGTAGTATTCCTTGATTAACTCTGGTGCGTGCACATCTTCTGCTGGCTCCCAGCTGTCATGCGCCTTGGAATATCCCTTCCAGGACAGAAGGTATTTCATTTCTTCCATCGTCCTACCGCTTTGAGTTCACAATGCGTTCATTTCGTATTCTTCTTCTCCTTCAATTAGTTCCGGCGCTGGCTGTGGGAAGTTCTGTCCATGCTCAGCTGTTTCTTTGTATGGTGTGAGCAATGAAACATGGAAGACGTTGTGAATCTTCCAGTGTCCAGGCAATTCCAATCGGTATACTATAGGCGATATGACGTCAGTGATCCTAAACGGTCCATATCTTTTGGGCGCCAGTTTTGTGATCGGGTGTGATAGGCGCAGGTTGCTTCCTTCAAGCCATACTAGGTCATTTACGTTATGTTCTTTGAAATGTCTTTGTCCCTTCCTTCTTTCTGAGCGCTGTACGATCAAACGCTGTGCATTCTTGATCGCGGCGGTGGCGTATGCGCGTGTTCGCTCTAGCCACCCCTTTCGTTCTTCAAGCGCTGGTACCTTGGTCTGGTGATCGGTTATTTGTATTGTTGGCGTATGGCCTATGAGCAACTCATAGGGTGTCCGCCCAGTTGTTTCGTTCGTCCAAGTGTTGTGCACGAACTGGGCCAGGGGTAGCAATTGTGCCCAGTCGTTTGCTCAGTATTGCCATAAATCCTGAGGTATTGTTCAACGCGCTGGTTCGCGCGCTCTGATTGTCCATCTGTCTGAGGATGGAATGCCGTACTAATGTTCTGCGTTATCCCCAACAGCGCGCATAGTTCCTTCATTACCGCTGCCGTGAACCTCGGGTCCCGGTCTGAGATAACGCGCTTTGGTACACCATAGAATGGAAAGACGCGTTCGGCATAGAGTTGCGCCACTCCAGTGCATCAATAGTCTTCAAACAGGGCAGGAAGATTGCCGCTTTTGAACACCCATGATCGACGATCGTGAGAATAGCATCGTGCCCTTCCGAAATGGGGAGATCCGTGATTAAGTCCCAGCTGATGGTGTGGAATGGGACCGCATTCTGTCGGTCCTATGGGCATGATAGGTGGTCGTGGCGCACAGTGTTTGGTTGGTAGACTGGCATGTCGCGCATCCTTTGACGTAGGCGACCACAAACTGCTTCATTGTTGGCCACCAAAAGTCTCGTGCGACTGCCCTGAGTGTATTTGCAATTCCTGGGTGTCCTGCGCCTCGTGGTCATGATGCAACTTTAAGATTTGTTGCAGGAGTCCTTCCTTTCTGGGACACAAGCGCGCATGGTGGTACCATCTGTTCCTGGCCTCGTCCAGTACGTATCCCTTCTTAGTGCCTGCATTACTCTGTTTCTTCTTCTGGCCAGCCAGGACTCTTGTTCTAGGTCAATGATTTCTGTGGCGTGTGCAATAGTTTCTCTGGTAGGACTGTTACGTCCATATTGTCATCTGGCCTTCGTCGTAGTCTGGATTCCTTGACAGGTGATCCGCGTGGTTGTTCTTTCCTGGTTTGTGCACCAGGACAAAGTCGTAGTCTGCCATGTCCCCTAGGTATCTGGCCACCCTTCTGTTAATGCGCTGAGGGTGCCGGTAGTATTGCAGGTTGGCGTGATCAGTGTATACTGTGATTTTGAATGGCGTGGATAGGAGGATGTGTCGCCATCCCCTCAGCCCTCGCACTACTGCCAGTAGTTCCCTGTCATGGACATCATAGTTCCGTTCTGCAGGGGTAAATGAATGGGATAGATTTCCCACCGGCCGTAGGCGGCCGCGTTCATCTCTTTGCGCTAGTATCGCGCCTGTGGCATATTGGGACGCGTCCACTTCCAGGAAGAATGGGCGCTCATAATCAGGTCTTTGAAGGACTGGATTGCTGGTCACAGCATAGATTAATTTGTCCATGCCTCTGTGCATTCGTCTGTCCACGCAAAGGGGATTCCTTTCTTCAGTAGTCCGTTTATTGGTCGTGTGATGTGTGCGTAGCCCGGGATGAAGGCGCGGTGATAGCCGAAGACCCCAAGTGTGGATCGTACCTGTCTCACTGACGTTAGCTTCCGCGGCCATGCGGCCAGTCCATCTTGCTTCGTGGGATCGATCTTGATGTGCCGTGCTCCACCACGATGCCAGATAGTTAATTGTCGCTTTTTCAAATTGGCACTTTGACAGTTTAAGGAATAGCGATTCCTTTTCCAGTAGTTCCAGTACTGGTGTACTACTTCTCTGTGTAGCTTCAGATCGTTTGGCGTTGCAATGAGTATGTCGTCCATATAGACGAATAGAAGTCCAGGGTATCGTCTTTTCAAGGGGGCAAATATGCGGTCCATAAGTCTTTGGAAGGTGGCTGGCGAATTTGTAAGGCCAAAGAACATGACATTGGGAAGATAGAGGCCAAAGGGGGTTTTGAATGCTGCCTTCCATCTATCTTCTGGTTTGATTCGTACTTGTGGTAGCCCCACCGAATATCTAGGGCGGTGAAGAGTTCTTTCCCTTCCAATTCTTGAGGATCTGTTCAATTCGTGGTATGGGATAGACATCCCGCACTGTCCACTTGTTAACTTGCAATAATCTTGTAGTGGGCGCAAGCCGCCATCCTTTTTGTGCGTAAAGAACCAAGGGGTTGACCATGGTGATTCCCCTTCTTCGATGTAGCCCAGGTCTTTGTTTATGTCCAGGAACTCTCGTGTTGCCTCCTTTTCTATCCTTGACAGGGGATAGATTTTGCAATTGATAGTAGCTGGCGCATCTGGCTTCAGTTTGATCTCGTGGTCCTCAGGCCGCGATGGTGGGAAGCGCTTTGCTGCCTCTTCTGAGAACACAATCTGTGTTGTTGGTACTCTGCTGGAAGTACCGGGGCGTCTTCCTTCTTCTTGTGTTTCTGAGCTTGTATGGCCCATTCCTGCGCAAAGTTCGTGCGCGCTATTGTTGCAGCTTCTGTGCCTCTTTCTCGGTCGCGCCAGAGTTTCCACGCGAATGGCACTGTTTCAATTTGACTTGTCCTTCTACTGTTCCTGCTTCCCAGTTGATGTCTGGGTTAAATGCGCGAAGCCAGGGGTAGCCAAGAAGGATCCTGTCATTGCCTAAGTTCGTTACATAGAACTTTTGCAGCTTCTGTTTCTTGTTCTGCCTGATCCTCAGAATACAGGCTTCATCGATCATTCCTCTTTTGTTGTCCGTGCCATCAACATTGATGACCTGTCGTGGGACCTTCAGCTTCTTTGTGGGAAGCCGCCATCAGACTGCGGTTCGATAGTCGATAAAGTTTTCAGTTGCGCCACTGTCAATCAGTGTGCGTGCTTCAGCCATTCGGAGTGGAGTGCTTTGAAACGTAATTGGTATATTCAAGGCGTTCTTCGTACTGATGTACACGGAGTCCACTCGTATCGCTAAGGCTCTAATCATGGCTGTGTGATTCAAGCCTTTCAAAAATCCTGGTCGTCGACAATCATGCAGTCCAAGAGCTGAGATTTGTCTTCTTTTGACATGTTGGTGAGGGTCTGAAAGACGGTTTCGATAGCACCGTCTTCTTCTTTGTCCACTTCGGTTACGCGTGCCGTCGTCTGGCTGCGTTGGACACTCGGTCCTGGGTTGTTAGTTCGTGGCCTGTTCCTCTTCTTAGGACAGCTGTTAGACATGTGGCCTTGGGCTTTGCAGAAGAAGCATCGCCCCTCGGCACGCAGTTTCTTGCGCTCTTCGTCATTCAGTGATGTCATCTGTGCCGCGTCCATGTCCATTGCATTTGGATCGCGGCGGCGTTGCTGGTTTCGGCTTTGACTTCCTAGCGCCTGTCTGAATCGCTGTTTGAAGTCCCTGACGGGGTTATTGTAGGGTGCACCATAGTTGGCGCCATAGGTTGCACGCGTTTCTACAAACCGGCATGCTGCCTATGCGCTGCGCGGATCCAGTCGTCAAAGTCACTGGATGGGGGAATGTTCATTCTATGATGGCACGCCAAGGCCTGGTCTCAGGCCTTTCTTGAATATATAGATGGTGCCTTGGGAGTTGTGTTCCCAGCCGGCGAGAGTATAAGGTGTTCAAATCCAGCGATGTAGCTGTCGAGGTCATCCCCAACCATTTTCAGGTTGAGTAGCTGTGATACCGCGTCTTCTCTCTTTGTTGTGTCAGTATAGGCACTGAGGAACATCCTTTTGAAGTTCTCCCAGATGTCTTCATTGTCCGGATCAGCACCGGCAGTTATTTGGTCATGGAGCTCCTGCGCGCGCGCAGTTACCCAGTCGTTGACCCTGGGTCCTTTCATATAGGACAGGCACATGAGGACCCTATTGTAAGGCACCCTCATGACTTCGTGGTTTCTGTTGATCATGTTGTACAGGGAGAATTCCTGTATAAAGACGTCGCTTTTGCTTCACGACCCGTCGAACATATTTGGTGGGCTTCCATGCAGCCCTTTCCATTGTTTTGTGGTGCCGGTGCCGCAGCAGCGACCGCTGTGGGTGCGGGGCAGGTGCTCCAGGAGGACCTCCTCCTGGTGCTCCCCCGCCAGGTGGTCCTCCGCCTCCACCACCTCCTCCAGCTGGTTGTCCTCCTCCAGGGTATGCTGGTGGTCCACCGCCACCTCCACCGCTTCCACTGGCCTGTTGGACTGAGGTCGACTGTGTCGCAGGTTGAGTGAGGGTGGTAGAAATCGTGGCACTACCAATGTGGAGAGGTGTAGTGAGGGGGTGTGCAAGGGGAGTAGTCATAGCGGTTTGGATGCTAGTCATGCTGCTAGATGGGAACAACTGTGGTTCGTTCGCTTTAATCAGGAAGTCTGGCAGTTCCTGTTCTGGTCCTAGGTCCTCTCGAATGTTAGAGGTGCTTGGCTCAGCGATAGTTCTGTCTGAATATTTGCCGCAAGATTGACTGTACTGAAGTCAAAGTCAATGCCGGCACTCCTGAGCCTTTGCTGCTTTCAGGAGATTCTGTGGTAGGCGTTCGTTCTTCATCGGTTATTGGATCAGTGGTAAGCCTCTCCTCAACTGGGGAGATCCTGGCACGTGAAAAGCTAGTTTCCCTGAGGAGTGTCGACAGGGGGAGTCCTAGTCCGTATAGTCTGCGTTCTTCTTCACTGATTTTCCAATCGTGTCTGGTAGAATATCCTCCACTTGGTTGCGACCAGTAGATATTGTACCACTCGTTGTTGATAAGTTCCACAGCAAATTCTGCTTGTCTGTATTCCACAAAGTATGCGTTGTGCGTACGTGCACTAAATTCCTTCCACTGTGCAGTCCCTTTGACACCTGCTGGAAGATCATCTGTTTGTCGTTGGGGCGTTATCAAGAAAGCCCTCCCATCCTCGGGAAATGTCAATTGTAGTGATGCCGTCGTGGATACACTTCTATATTTGTCCGCGGACAAGTTCTAGTTGGGGAGTCTCAACTTATGTCACGGTTACAAGGGACCGTGGCTCTAAGTGAGCGCGTCGTTCGGGGTCACGTGTTCTTGCCGTGGCTCGCTATGGTCATGGGGATCGGGGTCACGGACTCGCTGTGGTAACGTGACGCTCATGGCACGCTGTGGTCACGAGGGTATTGAGGTGGGCCGATATGCCCGAGTACTTGGTTCCGGTAGGTGCACCTTAAAGCACCTGTTTGGCAACATTCCACGTGTTATAGCACACGATGACAAGCTTCGATGTGGCTTACTAAGCCGGAGCGGTGGTAGAGACGAAAAGAGAAGGTTGTTGCCACCAAGGTCTGATTGGGTAATCACCTTGTATTGGAGACGAAGTTGAGACTGGGGATTCCAGCTCAACTCCCTACAGTTCTTATAGTACTACTCCCTAGTCACTATGAGTCGTAAGTAAGAGTCAGTAGTACTCAATAAGAGTCACTACTATGAGTCTCGTATCAGTCAGTATCAGTCACTAGCGAGCGACTCATAGGGAGTCGCTCTGAGTCGCGTACTAAGTCACGTCGTGTCACAGTCACAAGGAGTCAGGCATCACATGACATATGGTCATGTGATAGGTAAGGAAGTCAGCGTGTCACATGACATAGGGTCATGTGACAGTACAGGTCACATGTCAGCTCGCGAAGCGAAAGATAGAGACGTGAAAGCAAGGGCCAGAAACCGTAACAACCCCTGGGACATGCTGACTTCCTACGCCTCCGACAATACCTTGGTCTGTGCCCCCCCGTACGATGAGCCATCTCACGCGTGAGGAGGAGCCTTTCTCAGTTATGCCTCTCTCGTTACCACATACCACTGTCTGTCGCTCCTTACCCTTACCCTAGCCTATTACTATACTCTTACATACTACTATACCTTTTCTTCGCACCACTTCGCACTGAGGAGGAATGTTGGACGTCGACACGTCAACATCATATGACATCACGAAGTTGTGCTACTGAATGGATGCATACCAACACCAAGTAGTATAAATACACACCATTAGTTCTCTACTCCCTCAGTTGGTTCTATATCATCGACTGAGGGGTAAGCACTATATCCATATCACGACTACCTTACGCTAACCATATCATAGTTACATCTAGGTACTTATATAATATCAGTTGGTTCTATATCATCGACTGAGGGTTACATCTAGATTCCATAGTCACCTCGTAAACGCCATCAACACCATGAGGGACGTCATCCTGAGAGACCTCGTTATGCATTAAGAGGAGATGTAGTAGAGTAATCTGGGCCAGCAGAGGGTAATAGAGTGGGAGGTGTTGGGAACTCAGTGCCTCGAATTACCAGTGGTTAAGTATGTGATGCCAGCGCTTCAATTTTTGGTCTCCCAAGTCTCGAAGCCTTGTACCTTCTGAATAAGAACAATAAACAACAGGATCTGATGCATAGACTCGGACGGCTGAGGCTGTACCGTGCCCTGACAGCAATGCAACCGCTGGCAGCTAACGAGGTACTGACGATTACGTTAGCGGACTGCCCTTGCCGTGATGACAGCAGCCGCTTCCCAAGTCACAAAGTCCAAGTCCAAGTTCCCACCCTTGTGTTCCCCGCATCCTAAATGACCCAGCAGCCTTTAGAGGTTGATAAACCCCTAGACACAGAGCTCGGAGATATTGGTCTCCATGAAACTTGGTGGGTTGAGCGGCAGGAGGCGTTGGAGCGTACTGGGTATATGCTTCGGCCCCGCTACCGCCCTGGTTGGAAGCCGTCGTGGACCGGGACCGGTAAATTGTGTTTTGATTTCGAAGATGGCTTGATGCAGCCGGTAGGTTATGATGCCTCTGCTACCGGAGGCTTGCGCTTATAGCTTTTCAGACGCGCTTGTGCATGGACGCAACTCGTATCTCTGACGGAAGACCCGTGATACTGAAAAGGCTCGTCAACGAGGAGGGACCTTACGAACTTCAAATAAACAAGCTTTTCTCTACGGAGCCCCTTTTCTCAAATCCCCGAAACTATTGTGCGCAGTTACTGAACGTCATCGAGCTCCCAAACGAGCCTCCCATCATGGTGCATCCCCTACTGCGTCCATTTAATAATCCTCCGCTACAAACGTACGGAGAATTCGTGACGTTTTTTTCCCAAGTTTGTAAGGTGGGTCCTCCATACTCTGGAACGGCGTGTATCAGATCACTCAATTCACAAGGGTGTACGATTCATGCACGAAAACAATGTTGCTCATCGGTATATCCTGTCATACTTTTTGATTCTCTTTCTAAATTGACACACATTAAGAGACTGCACTTTGCGCAACATCATGCTTGACCCATCAAATATGTATCCCGAATCTTTCCACCCTGTTGACATGAAGCGAAGTAGGGATTTTCGCCACAAAGCGAAAGGGTATTCGCGGACCCGGCGCCCTACGAGATACCTCCTCATTGATTTCGGTCTTTCCCGCCAATATGATCCTGTCAATGGGCCACCACTCGACAGGCCGCTACGTGGCGGCGACAAATCAGCGCCAGAACACCAGGAAGGCAAGACGCCTTGTAATCCATTTCCCACGGACGTATACTACCTTGGGAACTTAGTTCGAAGGCATTACATCCAGGTCTGCGCTTTCAGCTGTTCTTGATAGGAGCCGTCCTGACCTGTAAGAACCAGAGGTGTCATGGGTTCGGTTTTATGGAACCGCTCGTCAACGACATGGTCCAAGAAGACCCCACAAAACGCCCCAAGATGGATGAGGTCGTAACTCGCTTTTCTGAGGTCAAGACAAAGCTCAGTGCATGGAAGCTACGCTCTCGGATAGCTCGCAGAGATGAGCTCTGGCCGGTCGCTGCGTGGAGGGCCGTCGGACATTGGTATCGTACCGTGGGCTACATCCTCGGGCGCAAAGCGGCTATCCCTGAACCTAAATGAATGACTTTCATTACTGGGTGTTTTGTTCTTTTCTGTTTTCATACCTCACGCGCCTTGTCCTGCGATCTTGCTATACGCATCGTCCTATATTTAATCTACTCATCTTAAGGAGTCTTAGCTGAACACTCTGGTTGCGTTACTTGTTTGTTACGTGCATCCTTTCTCCTGATCAGTTCTATACAGCCACTACCCACCTGGTCACAGGTCCGCTACGCCAGTTTCTGTTTGTTGTAATCCTCGACAGGACGACCAGTATTATTATACTTTTCGACACTGCCTCGTGTCTCCAGAGAGAAAAAAAGCTGTCCATCACTGGATATACCACATTCTTGTACGCTGTGGGCGCTATCTGCACTACTAATCCGACAGTCTGGCAAGGATAACCGCAAGAGCATCGATTGCAATGCAACCCAACCTCTCGTCCCAGTTTTCCGTCCGGATTATGAGGAATAAGTTCGTCGCTCGCTGCTCAGCGCCCAACGTAGCACGAAGCAGAGCTCTAGGCGACGACGGTATAAAGACATGCAGAAAAGTAAGAGGAGGGCCCAGACTCTGCACTAAAACGAAGTTACATGTTGGCTTAGAGAAGGGGGAAAAGGGAGATTCGCCTCATCCATCACCGATCTCGTCCTGTGGGCTGAACACTTCAGAGTCCCAACGCAAGCTCCACGAGAACATCCTGTTAAAGAGCGATAAATATATTCTTTTGAGCTTGTTCAGCCACGTCCGGCGTATTACGTTGGCTTTTGTCATCTCTGGGACTCGGAGAGCGACTCTTCGGAACTCTAAGTCGCTGGCGTTATGTAAAGCAGCCTGCGGACGAGTTGTGGAGCTCGTGTCCTTGTCAAGGTAGTCCGCATTGTGATACCGATAAAAGTAGATTTGCCAGGTACTCTCCGAGTCGGACGCAGCGGCGAGCGTGGACGGTGTCTGAAAGACACGAGGTTCTCGGTGCGGACTCGGACTCGGAGTTTTCGCGGATACAACCACATCCAAACCGATCGGCCGGCTTACCTTGATCTCTATGGTCTGGGTCTGGATAATAATAATAACATCAAAAGCTGGAGACTCAATGCGACGTTGTGTTCTGTCGCTGGAGACGACAGGGAGGCAATGATCGATTTGACGCTTGTCCAGCCATTGATACGCCTAAAACCACCGCGATATACTCTAGAGTGGAGCGACGTCAGCATCACAGTAACTGGCAGTAGAAAGCTACCTTGACCAGAGGGTACGCGCTATGGTGCTCTGTTAGGGTGAAACAATAGCAGTCTTGTTTCGACCCGCCGGGATCTTCTCGAACGTTTATGCCCTTCAACACAAAGCGACAGGAAACGGTTATCCCGTGTGAGGCTGCGTGCATGCTATATTGTATAGGGGCATGTATAATTGATTGATTGTGCAGCTATTGGAAAGCTTGTTGTCGAGCCACTGATAAGTAGGTAATACAACGGTAGGTACTACTGGCAGTGACGCACGAAGGTTGACTGACATCAGATCCAACCCTGTGGCGCGATCGCAATATTGATGCTACAAAGAACGGAGCATGCATATTGATACGCGATGCCATGGCGACAATTAAACGCTGCTACATTTAAGGGTGGCCTTTCTTATGTTATGCAGATCAAATCTGTGGCCCCACAGTAGATTGTGTAATTTACCTGCGCCTTGTAGGGGATAGGTCGGAACAATCGGCGCCGTGAATGTGGACACGGAAGCGGAGGCTATTGTCCGGACAAAGGAACGGGAAAGGCGTGGGAGGCCCTTGTTAGAGTATCCGGTGGACATCCATGGCTACTGCAATGGATGGTCTCGTAGGAAGGGTGCCATGTTTAATGGGGCCAGGCACACGGGGGGTAGCGGCAACAGAAGTTAGTCTATCATATTAGCAGGATCGAACTGCCACCCTTGGGTGTGGGAAAGGACAATAACAACACTGTCTTCCGTTCGCGCGAGAGATATATCGGGTTGGGGACCGTGAACATGTCGGAGGACGATAATAACACAGTAGATCGGCGCACACCAGATACACGAGACAAGATAGGCACTGGCAGCTGGTCGGCAACAAAGAGCGTAGGGCAAAGTCCAAGTAAGCACCCTGACTCGCGTCAATTTGGGAACAATTACAGTGAAACCGCGGAGACGTCTTGGTCCAAAACAAGAAGTGAAGGTGACCATTTTCACGCAAGTTAAGCGCTGGTAGTCAGGACCCGGAAGAACCCGGCTTGATATGAGGACGTAATGAACTGAGCGGCCACCGAAAGAAAGTTTGCCTTGTGCTACTGTTTCGACAGTCGTTGAAACTGAATCCTAGTACAAAGGGATATAAGGCACGGCCGGATCGCTTCTACAGGACCAAACTTCCCACACTATAAGCGAAAGTGCTTCAAGTTTCCCGTTAACATCCACCTCGGCATATTGGTGTGCAGGACTTGTGTGGATCGCACAAAGCACAAGTCCTCCGGTTGGGGAGAACACCACGTCGGTTGTGCTCCCCCAACATACACGCACCTCCATCCTCAATTTGACTTTTGAAGGGCCGTGATGGCCGAGATGAACTGAATTTGTGGAGGCGAAGGGGGAAATGATACAGGTTCACTAGTAATCGACTTGGTACTAGTTCCAGTCCCGATCATCTCCGAGTCCAACTAGTTGTCGATCACGCCAGATCCAATCTCGCAACTCAACAGATACGCTTATGCATTACTGATTCGGGATTCCAACGGGACGTGTGAGATGGGAAAGGGACGTCTCGAGTCTTGACTCATCCAAATTTGAGTATGCCGAAGCTGCAACTGAAAGCTCAGGCTATTGTGATACAGTATCAGTATGTCGTGTGCGAAGATAATTCGCACTACACGCCGAAGGGTGGTCCAATGCCCGGCTTCCTGGTTGCGACATCATATGCATCATCATATGAGGGGAACAGCGATGAACAAGTTGCGAACATCCATGGCGGTACTGAACTTGGCACATTGCTTCTCCAGCTACCACATATTCGAGTTGTTGATTGTTCGTTCTCACACAATCATTAGTCAGAGAGTGAAGTGCGTACGACTAACGCACGCGCGAGTTCGAGGAAATGGGACAGGAGCACAGATAGAAAAAGAGAGAGAGAGAGATAAGGGGAAAGGGATTCACGCCGACACATTTTGCTGAACGAGGAGGAAGTCCTATACGGTATAGCTCTACTTCACTGGCCTTCAGCAGGGCTTCTACTGAAGCCTATATACCAGAGGGCGTGTCAATAATTTTACGACTGAGGCACAAACAAGAAGGGGAAATAATGTTGGTAGTGTAGGGAACGAATTTGGCTTGTCAGAGAAAGCGGCGATGTATGGGGAACTAGAATGCATCTGGAGAAGGGGAACGGATAGGTGTCATGTGCGCTCCGAAGCGTCTCATTCCGAACGCAACGGCATGTCTCGCCTTACAGAGAGATCTCGTTGCCCCTCACACACCGGATGGTATAATATTGTCTTTCTCCAGTCGTGTCCGGCCCGAGGTCCAGGGGATCAAGTCAAGTTTCCGGGATCGGGATCATAACGTATGCCGGTTACAGGAAAGAATCATGTCGACTTGCAGTTTCTATATTTTTTTAGACCCCGTCTGGGTCCATGAGATATAATACGATGAGGTGGGTGGTGTACAAGGGGATAGAAGTTCATAAGAAATTCGGCATTAGATCGAGCTACTCATCCCCAGATGATCCAAATAGCTAAGTTGAGCAAAGAGAGGAGACTGCGTATTTATGTTGGGCAAGAAGTCAGTCTCGAGCTTACGCCCAATGTTGAGCAGATAAATTATCTCAACCCCCCTCTGTCCTTTTCGAGGGGTCTGAGGGGACATTGGTCAAAGGTGCAGTGGCGAAGTATCGCGTCGACCCGTCCTGTAGATGTAAGCTTAGGGCAACGACGGTTTCTAGATATAAGATGAGCGTTGAAGGCGCAGGGAAAGATATTACGACAAACCGCCTGGTGCCATCGACCGAGACGCTGATCGAAAAGTCAGCCTCAAACTAGCAGGTTCGAAAGGGCCGTCTCACCTTCCTCATCAGTCTTGTTACCTGAGAAGACCTCTGATGGGAATGTGGCAACAATGTGCTGTGCAGATGCATCCCGGTCATGTAGGTCTAAGACGACAGCTGCTTCTGTGGTGCATTGCCAATCAGCGCAATTGATGATATCGTGGAAGATATTTATAACCAACCTCCAGTACCTTCTGATTGATATGTTGACATATTCACTCGATCCAGGTCGCTAACGGCTATATTAGCTAATGAGGATATCACGCGCGAATCGGTGAAGGGGTTTCTGGAATTGTTCCCTGCAGTACATCGGAACTGTGAGTCACTTATGGCCCAAGGGCGAGCAAGGGTGTCTACCTGTTTCACTGCCATCCACACGTGTGGCTTCCGCAATCTGATCCATAAGACGACCTTCAATGGCCCGGTCAGACGCTTTCTACAATAGGCCAGCAGGTCAAGGCATATGCAATTTCATTACAGTAGAAACGCACCTTAACGACCTTAAACATCTCCTTAGAGAGGAGTTTATACTTCCTGGCTTTGATATATCTTTGAATTTGGGAGCCACCAGCTTCGTCCAATCTCGCCTTTGCATTTCTCGCCCTGTTTTATCGCACGTCACCAGCCGGCTATACCACGAAGACGGCAGTGAACTAACTTGTCAAAATGATGCCGGATGGTAACTTGGTCATCGCGGTCAATCAGTTGGAGATGCCTTTGGAGCATGTCGCGTGATTGGTCCATTAACTGATCGCCTTGCCGTACCTGGCTGCCTGGGTTGAAACGTCGCCGAAGACTATCGATTAGACTCCTTCCAACGGACTGGCCCGTTACTTCGACGACATCCCCGACAGTTTCAGGTGGGTTATTCTGGGATAAGTCGGACATGGGGACAGGGAGGCGCTCGAGCAACAGGCAATCGAGGGGTAGTGGAGGGCATGGGACCTGATGCTGCGAAGCACCGGTTTTTAAATACACAAACTGGGAGAGCGCTCATGCTTTATTCTCTTAGGTTGCAGACTGCAGCGATTAGTCCTTATGCACCGGGCAGGAAATGCCATGCGATGCAATCGTTCTCGAGAACAATTGGGTGCGCCGACAGCCGAAACCTTGTATGCCTACCTGCATGTTGAATAGCACCGCCAATGGACCACCATCAAAGCTTTCCCATCGCGACATAAGTTGGAATAAACAAGGATGAATTTCGCAGTACCAGAGCAGGCAGTATGAGTCAGACAAAGTCACGGTCAGGGTTGGGACAACAACTGGACACACGCATATGGAAACAAACAATTACGTACACACCCTCCGCCTGAATATTCTCCGAGTCTCCCCTCCTATAGCTAGCGTGTGTTGTAGAATACTCAAGCCCCTGGAACACAATTAATGGACTCGAAATGTGGTGATGCTTAACTGCAGGAGCCTGAGGCACTTGCTCATGTTGGACTGGCCCGGAGTTGGGACCGGGACTGCGCGGTTATCCGCAGTACTACCGCTTCGTAATCTTAGATTAGATAAGTCCGTATGTAATGATCAAAGGACACTGAAATACTTCACGTTCTCCATTCGTTCTCTACGATATATTGCTTCATATTAGTTCATTTATCACTCATTTACTCTCTGATACAAGTCCGAAGGTTTCGGCCGATTCTACGCTCGTTGTTATGTATTTAAGGACTCTTTCCGCGCCCTATCACTTCAGTTTTCTGACCGAATAACTGAAGTTATCGCTACCGTATTAGGTAGCGTACGTATTTACATAGCTGCGTAACAACAGCTCAAGCCGGATACATCCTTCCGTCTCACTACCTACCTGGTTGAAAGCAGTCGTGGGTCGTGGGCCGGCACTACAGTAACAGGTTCTATCTCGGTTGTGAGGATAGCCAGTCTGTTGGAGTGAGTGACAATACCCTATGCCCCTGCGGTGCTTGTGCCTATGATTTCAGTTATGCGTAGGCATGGACGCAACTCGTATATCCGACATCAAGCCCGTGATGTAGGAAAGGCTCGAGCCTTTACGAACTTGGAATTAACAAGCTTTTCTCCATTGAGCCCTTTCCTCCGACCCTTGGAACTATTTTGTACAATTACTCGATGTCGTCGAGCTTTCCAATGACCCCCCGACCATGATTCACCCATTGTTGCGTCCATTATAAACCCCCGCTTCGGAGAATTCGCCACTTTTTTTTCCAAATATGCGAAGTGAGTCCTATATGCTCTCAAGTTATGTGATGCAGTTGTTCAACTGCCTAGGGTGTCCAAGTCATGCACCAGAACCGCGTTGCTCACCGGTACGTTTATCATCATTTTTTGCACACATTCACTTTAATATGACCCACATAAGGGACTATACATCCGAAAATATCGTTTCTGACCCGTCAAATATATATCCTAATAATCTTTCCATCCTGTTGGGATTGAACGAAGCAAAAATTTTCGTGGAAAGGCTTAATAGTATTCGCGAACCCAGCTTCTTATAAGATATCTTATCGATTTCGGCCTTTCCCATCAGTATGATCCTGCTAGTGGGCAACCACTTGACAGACCGCCACTGCGTGGTAGTGACAAGTCATTTCCAGATACCCTCGAGACGTAGCGGCGGGCGTGGGTGGTGTGGTGTGTAAGACACGAGACCTCCGGTTACAGTACTCTGTGGCAGGAATTCTCGGTGCGGGGTCTCAGATGACTCAGACTCGCAGTCGGAGTTTTCGCGGATACTGTACAGTACAACTTGAACTCCATCCAAAGGAACACCGATCGGCCGGGTCACCTTCAAGTTAATCTTTAGGGTCCGGTCTGCACAATCACTTCAAAAGCTGGAGACTCGAGGCAACGCTGTGTTTCGCACCTTGTTGCGGCAGACGACAGGAACAATAATCGGTTTGTTACAACGATTGATGCGCCCAAAACCATCGCGATATGCCTCTGGAGCGACGTGGGTGTCCCAGTTAGTGGCAGTAGAAGGTACCTCCGCAAGTGGTAACGCGCTATGCTGCCCTGTTAAGGGTATACCAATAGCAGAAGTCTTGTTTCGACCCGCTGTGACATTCTCGTAGGTCTGTAGAATGTTTACACGACACAAGACAATAGGAAATGAATTCCTGTGTAAGGCTGTGTGCACGCTATATGTATCAGAGGAGGTATTGATCAATTGCTTGTGCAACTGTTAGAAAGCGCTGTTGTCTAACCACTGATAGGAGGGCAGATATTACAGTAAGTACCAGCGACGGGCGAAGGTTGATTGACATCGGATTCAACAAACTCTTGGCGTGGTCCGATATTGGGGCAACAATAACAGCGTTGTCCTCTGTCCGCCGTGAGAGATATACCAGGTTTAGGATTCATGAAAACGTCGGAGGAAGACAATAACACACAGTAGCTCGGCACACCAGATTCACGAGACCAGTTAGGCGCTAGAAGTTAGTCGGCAACAAAGGAACGTAGGGCAAGATCCAAGTAAGCTGGAAACATACCTCGGTCCGCGTCATTTCGGGAACAATTACAGCGGAACTGCCGAGACGTCGAAAAACCGCCTCGGCCGATTGGGACGACGTGATCCAAAACAAGAAGTGAAGGTGACACGTCAGCGTCTAAGTTAAGCGCCCGTTAGTGGGGGGCCTGGAAGAACCCAGGCTGATATGAGGACGTAATGAATTGAGCGGCCACTGAAAGAAAAGTTCGCCTTCTCATGGTCAGCAAACCGGTCCGTAAAGCTTTACCTAGGGAGACCGGCGCTGATAAGGTGAAAAGCGAAAGCGATGCTATGACTTCGATGGTTGTTGAAACGAAATCTTAGTGCAAAGGGAGATAGGGCGCAGCAGCCGGATCACCTCTAGAAGTTTCCCACACTATTAGCGAAAGTGCTTTCCCGTTAACATCCACCTCTGCCTATTAGTGTGCAGGATGTGTAGATCGCACAATATTGTCTTACAGTTGAGGAGATGACTACGTCTGTTACCCTCCCCCCAACATACACGCGCTGCCATCCTCACAATTTGACCTTTGGGGGGCCGTGATGGCCGAGAAGAGCTGAGCTTGTGGAGACGAGGAGGAAATGATAGGAGCCTAATGTTGACCCGGATAGCACTCGTAGAACTTGGGGTTGTTTTGCGGCCCCACGAAACAGGAAATCTGACCAAAGTCAGGAGCCGCAGCGCGACGCCGCGACAGAAGACAGAGGAAGAAAAGGCGGCCGCTGAGGACCTTCAACCTGCTAGACTCCTCTCGGAAATTTATGTTCTCGCTTGACTTCTTTGATCATCTGAGGGCTAGCCTGAGGGTACAACTGGATCCCGAGGGTAGTAGGCCCGGTAGGGTGGGCATTCAAGACGTCATGTTTTTGGGGAATTTATCTATGTTGGTAGAACTTCGACCGCGAACGAGGTGTGTCTTTTTGAACGAGCCCTTCAGATCGTCAACGAAGAGGAATTTATTTCAGGCTTTTCCGAATCAGTCAGCCTGACCCCAGATTCTCCGAGAATTTTGAGGAGTTGAAACGTCGGGCCGGGAAGAGCCGGTTGCCTGCCCGTGGTGCCGCAGTCCGACAACCGACCACCACACCATTGTGACCTTCTTTTGCACTAGTACCGGACCCAGCGGGGCACTCTTTCTCTTGACTTCCACCATCGTCAAATTTAGTCTCCGTTTACCTGAAAGCTTGCGATTCGCAGATGTCAACTGCACAACCACCGACGCACAGCCCCCCTAGGCGCAGCGGATCCACCTCTAAGCCCAAGGGCATATTGAAGAATGCCCCCCCTGCACCAGGGGCTGTAACACAACAGTAAGTGACATTTGTAATCGATTCTGTTGCAGGGTCTAACCATACCACATATCTGTCTTCTATCCATCCTCCAACTTACCTGTTTCCTATCTGGTACGATCGCGCCCATCGACGACTCCACGGATCGCTCTTGCATTCCCACATTTGTTACCTGCTATCCATTCTACCACCTCTGACTATACATTACTCACCTTGGATCGCTCTTGCCGACCGTTTTGACTGGCCCCGAAGTAGCTTGCAATGGGACGAGACCAATCTCGCGCTCACGGAGCTGCAGAAGGATAGCCAGATGAAGATAACTGAGCCAAAGACGCCCTACGTACGCTACAATGCCGAACTAGACGAAGTCGAGGGTGGTGCGTGCCCTCTGCCCAGCTGACTCTATCTTCTTCGCTCACGTAGCGGACGCAGACATCCCGGCGTTCGACCTGGGACGCTCCTCCGCTCCCTCACCACCCCCCACCTCACCACCGCCGATAGATCCTCCGTCCCCGCGGCGTGCCTCATTCTCCACGGGAACGCGGCCGGGACGCTCAAGCAGTGGCAGCTCGAGCCGCAGCACGAGCTTCAGTATCCCTTCCGACTTTCAACGCGGCGAGATCCAGGTAGAAAGCAGCGATGAGGAGGCCATGTCGCCCGAAGGTACGTGGTTACCCATCGAGGATACAATGTCTAGGCTAAGCCCGGTTCTGATAGCGGCCGCGAAACACGAGGCGTTCCTGAAGGCGCGAGGGCGCCACTATTCCAACGAGGCAGAAGCGATGAAGGTTCGCACATGCACTTTTTCCTGGACGTGCATCCACGCCATCTTATGTCTTGCCCGGTGATTGGTCTCCAGCGCGCGGCTCAACTAACGGACGACGAAGACGACGACTCGCAAGCCGAAGAGCCTCCAGTACCGCCGGTACCCAGGGTCAATGGCACCGCTTCTTCTTCTACGGCTCATGAGGCCGATGAAATGAAGTCTGCCTAGATGGCATAGTACTGTACATTTTTGAGTTGATCAATCTGACCCTGTGTTGGCCTCTCTGATCCTGTGTTTTTACTGCGTTGCGGTGTATGTAATTAGCATTACATTTGTTCGCTTCCAAGGATTGAGCTCGAGGACGCATGTCTCCCGAATCAGCTTAGCCCGGCCACCTTTATGACATCATTCATGCCCGAATCACGATAATCGGCTCGGCCAGGCCTGACAAATCATGTGATGACTAAGAGGACACCCCTTTTCCTTTCCTCGGCGTCTGCAGTGTATCATACCACCTCACAGCGCTCTACCAGCCCACTGCTGATCACATATAGTTTCGGACACGCTTCCAAATTTCCGCCCTCCGTGATGCCTTGCTTCTAATGCACATCGTCTTTCACCAACACTTCATCGTATAATCACGCCCCTACTCTTTAGTATCTTTGCAAAAGCACAAGTACAGAAAGGCCATTCATAGGCATTTTCTCACCGCGCTCTTCATGCGATATCACTACGATATCAAACTCATCGAGGTCCTTTGTGTTCGGCCGTGTTTCCCCGGCTCTCTGACCTGCGTTCTCATACATTTTGCGAAATGCACTGTAACATCTCACTGATGTACCATATAAGCGGTCCACACATGCGAGGTGCCGCTCAATCGTGCGCACCTTTCCTCAATACATCTCCAGGACGAAGCTCTGTGCATGCTCTGTATTCGCCTTGAGGCAGGTGCTGCACCTGCGCGAACTGGATCGGCCACTCGGCCTCAGCGCACGGCGGTCGTCTGCGATGAGCAGAATGGCCGGGATGTGTGGCTGTTCACTGAGCTGCGTCATGACGGGGTTTTATTCACCCAAGAGTCCAACGTCTTTCCCCTCTCCACTCGCCGTTCCGAGCAGCCTGAGATCTTAGAGGTTCTCGCCCAAGGTAGACTCCCTTAGCCTAATTTAGTTATCAGGTCATTCGTGGACCCGGTGACAATGGGCAGGGATAAAGTCTTCTAATGGCGCGTCGCTCTGTGATGACTACCTCACACGGACGGGATTCTCCTCACGCTCTGCGCCTCGCAAATAGATTGGCGTCGTGTAGACGATCAGGAGATTACCGGTATGGGAGGAATTGTGGTAGCTGCTCATGACAAGCTCTACTAGCGACATCAATTAGGTTGATGATATGGGCCTTAGTATTTGAACCGGGTCAAAGCATTAAAAAGCACATACTACGTATGCGGGGGAAAACATATTTTATACTGGGACTAGACCCGAATAACGGTGATGAAGACAAGTGGGAACGGTATGCACAAAGGTAAAACACAGGCGAACACTCTAGGTACTCTAGGTTGGGGAAGGGCGTACGAGTTACCTGTGGTTTCATTAGTTTTGCCGCGGTCCAGTAATCCGTGATCCGTGAATCGGTTTTGGTCTTTATCAGCCTCCCACATGGTGCAGTTCCCAATTGGGGACCAAAGCAGGACTGTATGGCACCAAAACCGACGCATATTTTCTGACCTCAACGATGTGGCAGTTGCGGTCTTTGCTAACCTGACAAGTCGAACCGCGGCATCACTAGGTTTCGTGACGAGTCGCGATTCTTCATAAACGACACATACAACGGTCAGTACACAGGTCAGAACCCAGATACGGGGATACCTATCAGTATGGCAGGCAGTCACGTTGCGGGGAAGCTGCGGGGATACGTGAAGAAATTTGTCTACTCGAGAACGCCTCTATCCTTGCCAGTGGCACAGCCCGCCTCGGGTAGAATCAACACCAGCATTCTATAAGAATGTTGAGCCCTGTCAGAAAACGGTAAAGAAAACACGTCCATTAACAAGCAACGACTGCGGCTTGCTCGGCCATGCGGAGACCAGGCAGAGATCTGTGATGGATCACGGTTCTCGGGTCGCAGAGTGGTCGCTACTATGATAGTTCTGACCGGAGTTCTGACTGAGTAGAAACGTTCGTGTCCTGGGTATCGTTATGCGACGAGACGGTGGTAATGACACTGGCATCAGGGTCCGAGAACGAGGCTACCTCCCGAGAAACCGTTCATAGAGGATTCGGTGGGAGAATGGAGGCCCCCAACGAGCGCGCTGCTAGGGGCCGACATAAGGGGAGGCGACGATAGGGAGCCAGCTACCACAGGAGGAGAGACGATGGTTACCAGTGCTTCGTTAGGTTGTAGAGAAGCACCGCCGTTAAGAGTATGGGGTCAGCCGGAGATGGCATGTCAGTGACGCCTTCTCTTGGACCGTCGGCGGCGATATCTAGTGAAGCTTGAGAAGGGATATTTGTGTTTCGAGAGGCAGAATGAGACGACATAGCGACTGAGATAGGGCGTGTCGGCGCGTCAGGGTGATCACCAGAAGACGACAGGCCTGTGGGATGTGTGCCGGATGAGTTGGATTTGGTGGAGGTAAGCGAATCGTAGGGCTAGTAAGATTGTGGGCAGGCCCGCCTGTTGCGCCATCGCCCACGTCGAAGTGATGGTCTGAGAGGTGGACAAAGGATACGACGATGGATCACATAGAATGAGGTCGTCACGAGCGCTGGAAGCGTCAAACGCTGTAGGGGCAGCATCGGTGCCCCGGCGTAAATCGACGTAAAGGTGGCGGATCCTGACGAGAATCTGGAGAGCGCTGTGCGGATCCGTGCTGTTATGTACATCTGAAACAATTTCGTTCCACAAGGCACAGAACTCATGCTGCAGTGCAGTTCAGCAAGAGTATATTGTATTCGGAAAGTGATGGCAGTATTTTATCTGATGACTCGAAAGCCACGCGTCGATTGTCCTCCAAAGAGCGAAGGATCAGGCGAGTGATGTGGATCAAGTTGGCGAGTAGCACGCTATCTTTGCCATGTTGCAGGTAGAGTGGAAGATTACCGCCTAATTGGTCCGTAGCAAGTGTGACCCAACGATGGACGTTTCTCTGCACGTCTGCAATTACCAGAGCAACAAGGCTCTGTGTACACATATCGGCCTCTTTATATCTCTGTTTTTCAGAGATTCCGCCACTTCAGCGGACTGCTGGATTATATCCCACGGACCATTGGAAGCGGCGAAAAGGATGCAATTAACTGGGCGTACTGCCATCTTGAGAAAGGTCTGGGGGATCCTGAACGGTGTCTGAGTTGCAGAAGCCCGGGATCATCTCAACTAAAGAACCTCTCCAGTTCGTCATCTTCAACAAGAGTGTCGCATGTCCACTCCAGGATATGCCTGTCGACCTTTGATGCCTTATTCTGAACAGCTTCCTCGGCCATCTTCTCCTTGTGTCGTAGCAACCCGACAATCGAGGTAAGAGGTGTATAGTAAGGGCTCCCCAGCCGAAAAATTGGCATAAACGCGATGCCTAGATATGCCACCGCAGAAACGCCGATCCACCAAACGACGGAAAAAAAGGCGGGATGACTGACATTGAAGAGATATACGAGGAGGCCGGAAAAGAAGAGGAACAGGGAAAGGTATATCATGGAGGGTAACACTTCAACTGCCAGGAGAGCCGCAACTTGTCAACCCCATCCGCATAGAATGTACGGATCCGCGCGCGGCGATGTGGGCTAGTATACCGTGGAGGCTGTGTGGCCCTGAGGTATCGACGAGCCCATTGTTGAGGCATTGTCGCCAGCATAGCACAGGTAAGACTGATAGCTAAGCTTAAGAACCAGAGTGAGTTCACCCAGATGACATACTTCGGCGGAGAAAAGGGAGGTGGTTGAGTTGGAGTGGAAGGGATGAATGGACGAGATATGTTGGGGTCTGCCAGAACTTGGAGTTTATACATATTCTCAAGATAGAATGCTGGCGTATCCTGCGGATTTTGCTTGAGGTCCACGACGGTCGCCGCGACCAACGCCGCGACGGCTGCAGAGAACAATCCAACCTACAATTTTTGGCTTTGTGTGTGAAGTGTAATATCATAGAATGCAAGATGAGGACTCACGAGGATGATACCATCATGATCAGCATCTTTCTGCCATGTTCCAACGTTCGGCCATCTTATTGTCTTCTTCATCTGTCATCTTCTGGTACATGGAGAAGAGAGGCCCTGAACTGTCAACAAATTCCTGATTTTGCTTCCCTTGAAGCTGGTTGGGGAGAGGATCTAGTATTCCTGTGAACGAAATTGGGGAAAATAAGGCGGAGGGGCGGATAACATACGTTAGTCGTTCCCCCTCTGAGCCATGTCGACGGACGCATGACCAAGTTCCGCCATTGAAACGACATTTCGGGCTACAGGTTGTAAGAGGATGGAAGGTCCTATCGTGGGCACTCGAAGAGCAACGTATCGCCTGAGAACAGTTTTGGGCGTAGATTCAATTGGGCGCTGAACTTGAACCAATGCACGTTGTTCTCTCTCAACTTGGGCACATGACCGCACATCAAATGACAATTGCCACGACATTCGTCAGACCCGGGAAAGATTGTTAACACGGGTTTATATAGGCTACCTTCCCATATGCCCGGTGGAATAGGGAAGGACGGACTATGTACGTAGAGTAATCTTGGTTCAATACTACGACGAGTCTTCGTAAGCGTGACCCCTCTCTCCAGAGGTTGTCGTAAGTGCGCTGGGAAAGAGCCTATGCGGCAATGCACTTTATGAAACAGGCATTGGAACATGTACAGTGAAGGTCTGAGAGAGTGAGGTTAGACAGCGAAGAAAGAGGTATGCCTCGAACCTGTGATATACGAGACGGTAGATTCATCGCCGGACCCTTATACGTTTTCGCGAGACGTCCTTCACGGCTCCACCCTCAGGTCTATCCGACTCGCCTTCGCCAGGGGGGGGGTTGTCTTGGTTCTGTACCTAATCAGAAACGTTTTCATTTTACTGTATAGAAGCGTGAGGCACACCAGATGTTGAGGCTCTAGACCATTGGCTGACTGGCCAGACTGCTGGGGATGGCTTGGCCCTTCTCCGTGATCATCATCTCGACACTCCTGTTCATCAAGGCGTCCCCGCTTTCGCTGCTCGAGGGGTAGGGAACCAAGAGCACACTTTGGGGAGCCTGGTGGGCTGTCCCAACAGGCAGGGCAAGTCCGATGGTGCGCGTTCAAAGCCTTCACAGACTTGAATTTCTTTTTGCCACAGAAATAACATGGGTAATCACCAGAGGACATTGGATCAAACTTACAGAGTTGAGAGCGTAGTGTCAGAGCCTCAGAAGTGTGTGGCCTCATCGATAAAAGGGTGAGGGTCTTTATACACCAGAGACAGGTCTTATCTACGGGATATTGTCACATCATGGTGGATCCTAGAATGATATGGGCATTCTAGGAAATAGTAGGAATGCTTTTGGGCACCGCCCCACAGTTGGGATCTGCACAGGTGGCAAATCAGATAAGATAGCACATGGAACTGCAAAATAAGGAAGTCAGCAAGTGTCAAGGAGGGAGAAAGAGGTTCAAAGAGCGGGAAGGAGGTGGTGCGCATGCACCACAGGCGAATCGCCCCCGTAAGCTTGAGAGATGGTACGAGATTCAGCGGGATGGCCATCATAAGTGTCTGGACTCACCAGACTTCACTCTCTGGAAGATAATATTCCGCGATCAGAAGTACTTCTACAACCGATCGCTGCCAGTGCAGGTGTAAGATGAGCCTGCAATACAACTTCACCCGCCTGCTTCTGGCTAAAAGTTGAGCTACAAAGAGCGGGATGGTTACTCCCAACCAGGATTAACGAAGAACACATCAGCGTCATCACCCCGGGGAGTGCATTCTCCCCACTGACTTCTACACCGCTTCTCTTCTGAGCGGACCAGGTGTCCGACGGGTGGCACAGGCTGCGCGGCGGTGCGTCGTTGCGGCTCACGTTGTGGCAGCCGATCCGTACTTGCGCATCCTCGTCCTCTGGGCGGGCCCTCTATGCACAACGACCGCGCGCGGACGCAGCCCCGCGCACCTCACGCCGGGCTCGCGCACCGTGCGTGTGCCCATCAGCCAACTCAAGCTCGGCGCTCGGGGACCGCTCGGAGATCGTGCCATGCAGACAGCGTCTCGGTGCCAGATGGTGCATCATATGTACGTCTTGCGCTGCAGCTGTACGGAAACGCTCCTGCAGTGATGGCAGCGTGTGTTATGACTGCACCCGCTCGTGTGCTAATTTACGATGATGGGAGACGGTGCGCCAGAGCCCTGGGTGGCGATCGAGGGACATTCTCCCGCTCCTGAGAAGGTGCGCTAGAGTGTCTTCAGGTACGACCTAGATCTACTTGTCCCCACAGGTAGAGATGAATCAGGGTACCACGGGTGGGCCGGTGCATGACACCGAGGGCCCGCTTAAGATCTCTAGAGGTAGATTTTTCACGAAGGTTGGACGGCGGCTCCTTCAAGTTGCGCACGCGCTGCATCCTAGTCGTGATGAGGCGCCACATGATACGGAATATATAGACGATGTATCAACGGTCAATGTCCACAGGCGCCGGCCATAGTGTGTACCACATAATGGATATCCTGCATGGTCATCGAATCGCACAGAGATAACTCAAGTGCGTGCACAACCTGCGGGGCATTCTGCACGACGGGACGCCGACGGTTGTGCTTTGCAGAGAGCAGTCGGCGCGCCTACGAGTCGTCGTCAGGATACTGTAGTGTAGAACGAAATGTCTGCTACGCATCATGTGACTCCCTCGCCATGTGACTTCTTCCCCCTATTAACAAATAAAGACAGAATATGAGCAACTGTTAATGAAGGACGATTAGAGAGTAAACCGAGACAGAACACTATTAGTATCAGATGGCAAGTGGTCTCGTTGTTTAAGATTTCCGAGGAAAAGTACGAAATTCGTGTGTACTCGAGAACCGCCTCAACCCTTAGCATAGGCCGCCGCGGGGAGAATCAATACCCGCAATCTATAAGAAGAATGGGAAGCCGTGTTAGAACATGGTAAAGAAAATACATTAAGTACAATCTCCATCAACAAGCCACGACCGCAGCTCGCTTGGCCATCCAGAGACAAGACGGGATTCTGTGACGGTTCACAATTCTTCGGTCACAGAATGGTCGCTACTATGATTGTTCTGACTGGCAGGGTTATGGGGGTGTTCTGGTTGAGTAGGAACACTCGTGTCCTGGGTATCGTTATGCAATGAGATGGTGGTAGTGACATCAGGAGAGAACGAGGCTACCTCCCGAGAAACCCGCGGGGAAGCGGTACTTAGGGATGAAGATGAAAATATCTGTCCGTGAGGAATACGGTCGGATTCGTTCACAGAAGATTCGGTGGGTGAATGGAGGCCTCCAACAGGCGCGCTGCTAGGGGCCGACATAAGGGGAGGCGACGATAGGGAGCCAGCTACTACAGGAAGAGAGGCGATGGTTGCCAGTGCTTCGTTAGGTTGTAGAGAAGCACCGCCGCTAATAGTAGATTGAAGGATGGGTCTGGCCTGAGACGGGGTGTCAGCGATGCCCTCTGTTGCACGATCGGCGACTATATCCTGTGAGGCTTCAGAAGGGATATTTGTGGCTCGAGAGGCAGCGCCAGACGACGTAATGATTGGGATAAGGCGCGTCGAAGTCTCAGGGACATCACCAGACGACACGTCTGTGGGATGTGTGCAAGTATTGAGTTGGAATTGATGGAGGTAAGGATGGAGGTAAGGGGATGGTAGGGGAAGCAAGATTGTGGGCGGACTCTTCTGTTGCGTCGCGCCGACGCGGGAGTGATGGTCTGAGAGGTGGCACAAAGGATACAACGATGGATCACATAGAATGATGAGGTCGTCACGAGCGGTGGAAGCATCAAACGCTGTAGGGACAGCATCGGTGCCTTGATGTATATGTGGCGGATCCTGACGAGAACCTGGATAGCGCTGTGCGGATCTGTGCTGTTATGTACATTTGAAACAATTTCGGTTCACAAGGCACAGAACTCGACCTGCAGTTCAGCAAGAGTATTTCGTATATTAAATCTGGAAAGTGGTCGGAATAGGGATATTTGTGATGACACATCAGCCGTATCTCGATTGTCGTTGGGAGAGCGAATGATGGGGCGAGTGATGAGGATAAAGTTGACGAGTAACACGCTATCTTTTCCATGTTGCAGGTAGAGTGGAAGATTACTGCCTAATTGGTCCGTAGCGAGCGTGACCCACGGCCGTCGCCTCCCTGCACGTCTGCAATGATCTGAGCAACAGGGGTCTGTGCACACAAATTGGTGTCCCTATGGCCGTTCTTGTCCCTGCCTTTCAGAGAATCTGCTGCTTCGATGAAGTGCAGGATTATTCTCGATGATCCAAATAAAGGATCGTCCCAACCGCTGACGCCGTTGCATTTTGTCCGATTCGGAAAGCGAATTGGACCAAACAGTACAAACAGAAGTTGAATCAAAGCTGATGAGAACTTCCAACTGCCAAGTATGGCAAGGTGTTCGGGATCACCGACTACGTCCGAGTGAAGGAAGCCCGGAATGATCTCGAAGAACTTCTCCAGTTCGTCATCTTCAACCAGAGTGTCAAATGTCCACTCCAGGATACGTCCGTCGATCTTTGATCTTATCTTCTGAACAACTTCCTCAGCCATCTTCTCCTTGTTCCGTAAAAACCCGACAATTGAGGTAAGCGGTGTATAGTATGGGCTCTCCGACGAGAGAATTGGCATAAACGTGATCATGATGACTAAATGTACCGCCGTAGAAATCTTGACCCACCAAATGACGGCGAAGAAGACGGGATGACTGACATTGAACATATATATGAGAAGGCCGGTAAAGAAGAGGAACAGAGAAGGTGCATCATGGAGGGTAACGCTTCAACCGTCCCGGAGAGGTGCAATTTGTTAACGCCATCGGCATAGAATGCACGGACCCAAGCGCGGCAGTGTGGGCTATACTGGAGGCTGAGTGATCCTGAGGTATCAACGAGCCCATTGCCGAAGCAATATCGCCAGCATAGCGCAGGTAAGACTGGTGACCAGGCTTAAGAACCAAAGTTCACCCCGATGATGTATTTCGGACAGAAGGGAGCTAGAGTGGAAGGTATGAATGGATGAGTTTATGTTGGGGTCGGCGAGAACTTGGAGCTTATGAATATTCTCGAGATAGAATGCGGATGTATCCTGGGGATTTTGCTTGAGTCCACAACGGTCACCGCGAGCAATACTCTTACGGCGGTAGAGAACAACCCAGTCTGTAATATTAGACCTGATTTACGAAGCAGTATCATGATGGAAAGTAAAACGAGGACTCACGAAGATAACGATCTCCTTGGCACCTTTTTCCCAGTGTTCGGCCATCTCATCGTTTTCATGGCCGCCATCCTTCGCAGTCTTCAGATACCAGGAGAAGAAAGGCACGAGCTATCAACAAACAAACGTTATTGTTCCTGACTTTCCTTCTGCTAAATCTGGTTTGGTTGAAGGTCTGTTTGCACACGTGGGCAGAATTAGCGAAGATAAGGCCGAGGAGCGGGTAACATACCTTGACCAGATTCCGCCATTAAAAAGATATTGCGTGCTACGGCTGAGGTCGTAAGATGGAAATCCTTCGTAGGCACTCGATTTGCGCCCTATGAAAGCGGGGTTGAGCGCCAAGCTGGAGCACATGGTTCCATCCACCTTGGACAGTAGTGGCGCGCGGGTGACTGACTATCATCATAGTACTGTAATATATGGTTCTGCTATGTATTGATCAGAGGGCGATAACGCTGCGTTGTTTCGTGTATGGCACACACGATAAGCCGCATGTGTATTCAGACTCCGAAGCGGTGTCTGAAACAGAGTCATAAAGCTGAATCTGTTTATGAGAACTCGGACTCGAAACAAGACTCTAAAACGAAGGCTTAAATGGCCCATAAACCTTCGGTGTGGTGTGATCTCCCCTATTTACAGTGTGACGAAATTCCAATTTGCCTGAATATTTTCTTTCCTTTTCCCCCGGGCCATCGGCAGGCACGGGAACAAGTGGCCACCGACTGGATTGTCTTGTCTCCTTTCCCTGACGCCACCAACATTAAGGATTGTCATACCTAGTTTCAGCCTACAAGGTATTACCATGATAAGATAACTGGGTCCCACCTGGCAGACCTAGTTTTGTCAGTTTTGCTGATGTACTTAACCCACCTGCTCTTTTCACTGTTGTACAATCGACAAACGGTCGCGACAGAGCAAGATGGATACTCCCGCAAAAATCAATGAAGAATACGATATCATCATCGCGGGCGGTGCGTATCTATCACCTACTTCTACTCTGCATCTCTTCTGAGCAGAATGTTTGACAGGCGGCTCTGCGGGGTGCGTCGTCGCCGGCCGTCTTGCAGCGGCAGACCCCAATCTACGCATCCTTGTCCTCGAGGCGGGTCCTACGACATACAACGACCCCGCACATACGCTGCCCTCGCGCTTGTTCACCCACTTTGCTCCAGGCTCGCGCACTATGAGCGTGCACACTAGCCAACCATGTGCCGCGCTTGGGGGCCGCTCCACGATTATGCGGTGCGGACAGTGTCTCGGCGGCGGAGGGAGCATCAACTGTACGTCTTGCGCTTCTATGTTCTCCCTAGTACGGTTGTGCGAAAACGGCGATTGACGGCGGTGTGCGTCATGTGCGGGTTTCAACTCAGTCATGATGTATAACCGTGCATCTGCTTCGGACTACGATGACTGGGAGACGGAGTATCAGAACCCTGGGTGGGGATCGTATGACCTCATCCCGCTCCTGAAAAAGGTGCGTAAGACCTTGTTCTGTCCGACTCACATTCACTTCTCCCCGAAGACGGAGACGTACCAGGTTACCGCCGGAGGGCCAACCCATGGTGCCAACGGCCCGCTTAAGGTCTCCGAAGGTGGGTTATTCACGGACCTTGGACAGCAATTCCTCGATGTCTCGCGCTCTCTCGATCCCGACCGTGCTTTGGCCCCGTCCGACACGGATACAAATGACCTCTCAACAATCAATGTGTACGCGGTGCGTGCTCTGATCCTACCCCACATCACCACCTGATATATTTTCTGTGTTTCCATCGAATCTCACGCAGAGATGGCCTAAGTGCGTACATGGTCTCTGGGGCGCTTCATACGAGAGTATCAATGTTGCGAACAGGTGGATAGACGCAGAGACGGGCAATCGCTCTGATGTGCCGCACCACATGATCTACCCTCTCAAGGAGACGCGTCCAAACCTCCACATTTTGACGGGCGTACATGTTCAGCACGTTACATTTGATAGGTACGTCCAACTGTTTTTTCTCTTCTTAAGCAGAGCTTGGACCTATGCAGTGAGAATTGCGCCACTGGCGTTGCCTTCATAGTCAACCCCCTATTTCACCTAGATGGCCCAAAGGAAACACGTACCGTCCGCGGGACGAAACTGGTAGTTCTCTCTGCTGGATCTTTCGGTACCCCGGGAATACTGGAGCGCTCTGGGATAGGTTCAAAGGGAGTGCTAGAGCGGGTTGGAGTGGAGCAGTGCGTGGAGTTGCCTGGTGTTGGTGGGAATTATCAGGGTCCGCTGCGTGATAGCTACCGGGAACCGGTTACGTTTCTGACTTTGTATATGTGCAGATCACAACAACTTGTTCGTGCCATGCTTTGCAGCGGACGAGGCACAGGCGATCGATGCGATCTCCGTAATGAAGGAGCGATCGACGGTTTGTCCTCTTCGCACACTTGGGGCTCACACTTTTAACTAATAATTTGCACCTCAGTTACCACCGCCGAATTTGCTAAGACCAAGAAGAGTCTCCTAGCGTACAAGTACTCTAATTCTTTCTTTCTTGCCTTTCTCTTGCTGACAGTAGTATCAGCGGCGTCGACGCGGGGATCAAATGGCGCCCCAACCCATCTGAACTCGCCGAGTTGGGTCCTGAATTCAAGGAGGTGTGGGATTCCTACTTTGCCAACGCGCCTGACAAGCCTGTCCTGTGGATCGGGATTTTCTCTGCGTGCGTCCCTCGACTTGTTCGCTAAGGCTGTTTGTGCCACTAACGCACATGGTGCAGGCTCATTGGACATGCGAGTCTGGGACCGCCGCGTAAATACTTCACAGTTGCTGCCTTCAGTGTGAGCACGATGATTCTGAGCCTCAATGATGCTGCTCTTTACGCCTGTCATATCTGACATGCACCTACTTGTTACACAGCAATACCCCGTCGCACGCGGACACGTGCACATCACCGATGGCGAGACGTCTCCGCACCAATCGACTTTGTTCCCGGCTACCTCGAATCGTCAGCCCCGAGCTCGGCACCCGTTCGCGAATGTACTGATGCCTGTTTCCCCCAGGATGGCAGATGTCAAGCCCCTGATGTGGGGGTACAAATTCGTGCGTGAGATCGCGCGGCGGATGCCGCACTTCCGTGGTGAGCCGGCCGCGATGCATCCCGCTTTTAACCCGAGCGGTACTGCTGCGATCGTCGAGCATGCGGAGGGCCCCATTGCATTTGACGCGGCTCCGATCGCGTATTCGGAAGAGGACGAGCGCGCGCTCGAGGCGCACACGCGTGCGAAGAGTGCGTGACTTACTATCCTTAACCATCACGTATTCCCCTCTCATATCATGGATGATTTCTGGTGTTGGCATCACCCAGTGGACTCGGCTTTTCATGCAGTGAGTCTCGCTCGTCCTTGGTGGTGTATCGGTGACGGGATGGGAAGGCTGACGGATACGCGTCGGTTTCTCGCCATGTTAGCTCGGTACATGCGCGATGAAGTCGCGCGAGCAGGGCGGCGTCGTCGACTCGCGCTTGAACGTCTATGGGGTCAGGCGCCTCAAACTCGCGGACCTGTCCATCGCGCCGGGCAATGTTGCTGCGAACACGTACTCAACTGCGCTAGTCATCGGCGAGAAGGCGGCCGTGATCATCGCAGAGGAACTAGGCATCATGGGTGTCGTCTAAGGTCCAAGGCAGGGCGCGCATTGGTAGCTGAACAAAACTTTTTTGTTGTAGGGGTTTGTGTTATACGTTCATATCCGCGAAAGGGGGGTTGGTCCTCAACCAATTGTATAATGTTACTACTTTGAAGCGCTTCGCACATGGACATTATTATGAATCCATAGCTAAACAAAACATATTGTGAGAACACGCGGGCAATCTATTCAATGTATTAGGAATTGTGAACGAAAAGAAAGATGCCTTGTGAGCACGTACGTCTCAGATTCCCAGCTCCCCCACCCATGTACCTTCCCATTAATAATACGTATCACCTCCTCGCCTACTCTGCAAGTGCGGGCGATAACCCTCACAGCGCACCCAGACCCTCCGGCGTAGACAATGTAGGCGCTGGAGTCGGGATGGCATCATCGTCCACACCCACGCCCAGACTCGCAGCACCAGGAATGGCATTACCACCCCCCATTGGCTCAGGCGATTGCACCATGACGTGTGAACGGCCGAGAAGTGATTCGGGCGGGCGCACGCCACCGCGGCGTAAGCGCGGCATCGTGCGCGGGCTACGAAGGTCTACGAGTGGATGCGGGGGGCAGTGGGAACAACGTGCTGTTGCTCGGCAGCCATGAGAGGAACGTGCACTGGTCCCGCGCTTCTGCTGCTTGTGTCGGTGCCGGTGTCGTTGCCGTTGCCGTTGCCGGGCTCGAGCACCCGCTCGGTGTTGCCACTGCCCCCATACCCGTGCCTGAGCCCGCGCCTGAGCTGGTTACTGACACTGATACTAGTAGTGGCGCTCTCGGGGACGGGGCTCCACGGTAGTTCCGGACGGCGGGATGGGAAGAACCGGCGGGGTGGCACGCTCGTCGTATTTTGGTGTGGCACGTGGAGGTGGAGATGTGTTCGATGCTGCCGTCCTCGTTGTCTGCGCGGCTGCGTCGTAGAGTCGCCCGCTTCCGCGTCACCGCCTGCGACAATGTTATTGCTTTCGCATCCGAACGAGCGCCGTCGTGATGTAAAGTCAGTAAGTTTGACTGTTCTGCCAGTGGAGCGGGGCTAGGAGACGCCGGATGGATGGCTAAGGGGGGAGCGGTCACGGTGGCGCGGACAGCGAGCGACAGGGGATGGAGGTCCCCATCCATTTGGGAAAGCGTCGCGCAGGAGATCCCAGTCCTCGCGAGGTGTAGCGGAGCGTGTCATATGGGGCAAGTGGGGCAGGGGATGAATGTGGTTCTGTGGAGGCTGGGTGGAGTCGGGGTGAGGAGGACCTCGGGTGAACGGTGGTCCGGCCCAAGCTGGCAGTGTCCGAGTCCATAGCCCTGGAATACTAATACTCCCACACTTCTCATGTCTTAGCCTCGACTTACCTCAACCATCCCCTACAATCTACAATATAGTCCTGCAATGTCCCGAGATCCCCATCAAACCATTCCCCTGGGAGATATATCCGGGGAGAGGATTGAGAATAGTATGTTATCCCCTACTCGGCTCTATTCTCATCAACTTCGTCCTTGCCTATAGCTGGTCACCAGAATGTCCTTCGGTCAACACAAAATCAAACGTCGCAGGGACAGTCCAACTTTTCTGATGGCTCAGGGCCACTCTTTAATATGTATGTGAAGATGGCGGAGGAAGAAGACAACAAAAGCGCCGATCGCTGGCAAAAGGATGCTGATGGCATCCTCATTTTCGTGAGTTCTCCTATTAGTTTCCATACCGCAATCACGATGCAGCGGATAACCTGAACGTCATAGACTGGTCTATTCTCTGCTACAGTCGCGGCATTGGTTGCAGTCTCGATTCAGGACCTGAGACCTGGTCCGCAAGATAACTCGGAATTCTATCTCGAGAACATCTATCGGCTGCTCGCCGACCCCAACGTATCCCGTACATCAATCCTTGCCGCTCCAGCTAAACCACCTCCGTTCTCTCCGCCGAAATACGCAATTTGGGTCAACTCACTCTGGTTCCTGAGCTTGGTGATCAGTCTTACATGTGCTCTACTAGCAACATTGTTACAGCAGTGGGCACGTCGATACCTCACGGTCACCCAACAGCCACGGTACAGTCCACATAAGCGAGCACGGATCTGTGCATTTCTTGCCGATGGGGTCGAGAAGTTGCACCTTCCCTTGGCAGTTGAAACGTTACCCACCTTGTTGCACCTTTCCCTGTTCCTCTTCTTTTCTGGTCTCCTCGTATTCTTGTTCAACATTCACCACACCGTCTTCAGTGTGGTGGTTTGGTGGGTCGGGCTTTCGGTAGGGATGTATGGCTGTACCACGTTGATGCCAATCTTCCGTCCCGACAGCCCCTACTATGCACCACTTTCTTCGTCAACCTTGAGGGCTTATACTGGCGTGTCATATGGAGTGTTCCATATTCTCCGCTTCATTACACGTTTTCCCTGCTTTAGCTATGAAACCTGGAATCGCTTTGATGATCTGATGCACACTTGTCGCGAACGACTGTGGTGGGGTGCAGCGAAGAGAGCACAAGAAACTGCTTCGGCATCGTCGGCGGAAATTGACCGTCGTGTGTTGAGACGGACATTCGACGCTCTGGACGAAGATCACGAACTAGAACAGTTCTTTGAGTGCATCCCTGGCTTCTGTAGCTCTAAAGTGGTCGACGATCCTAAAGGAATTCTCGCCGAAATTGATGATCCGGGGTTGACATATGCCCTCATTCGATTCTGGTATCATACTCTGACATCCAGTTTCGTCTCAGAGGCGGTCAAACAAAAGCGGCTCACGATCTGTGTGAAGGCCGCAGATTCAGCACGCCTTTCCGATGCAACTGAGATGATCCTTGAAGACATTTTTAGGCGGCCCATGGATGGAGTGTTGCGATCCGTTGAAATCGGCCATTCACTGGGAAGCCGGGGCAATAACAACAACGAAGACTCTGCTCTGTGCGCACAAGGGATAGTTGCTGGCATCATAGCAAGCGTGTCAGTAGGGGAACGCGATTACCGTTGGAAAGCGCTCGTTATGGGCCAATTAGACGTATCAGAAGACGTGCTTCGAGACTACCTCGCACATGGCGACAGCGTGCTACTTGCCAACTTGATCCACATCACTCACCAGTTCTTCCCCTCCTATCTTGACAGGGTTCGCTTTGTCCCCCATGCACTGCCAGACATTCTGAGAACAATTTCCGGATTTGACATTCAAAATACTCTTCCTGGTCTACAGAACGATTTCTGTGCCTTGTGGAACGAAATCGTCCTAGAAGCGCGGAACCGCGGGGATCATCGGATTCCTTACTATATTCTCAAAGAGATTCGCCATATTTACATCGCGTTACATCAAGGCACCGATTCTGCCCCGACTGCGTTCTCTGCTTCCACTGATCATTTTGCCGTCATTCTATACCAACCATCCTCGTACCCGTTGTGCAACATTCCAGGTCATGGCTCCCACATACATGAACCCGTCGTTGACCTGCCAGAAGATACTGTTAACGCTTCCGCTGCCACTTTATCCAATGTCCCGCATCCCGACGCCGTTCTAACCACCATCGGCCCTTCCGCCGGGCCTGACGTGTCACCCCTGCCCACGCTCACCCCACACTGTAGTCGTATACGTTCTGCAGACGAACCGTCGCTGCATATGTCACAGGCTACTACAATCATCGAGTCATCCCACCTCACTCCACCCGTCAATCTTGAAAACAACCAGTTTCCTGCCATCTCATTCGAATCGGCGACCGTCGCTGCAATACCAGGTCCCGCCGACACACCAACCACCTCGCCCGCGCCAAGTTCAGAGTTTGACCTTCATTCCACCCTGGCAGCTTCGACATCCATCGCTCAGCTACTCGTCATCCCCCCATCGAGTGGTACAGTCGCCACGCAACACAATACGGAACTTGGTGTTGTCCCTCCTTCCATCATACCCGGCATGCCATTTTCATCTGTCTCGACCCCAGCTCCTGGCAACCCCCTTCCTCCAGACCCACAGGCGGCATCAGCCTCTCCTGGATCGCAAATTGATCAACTGACTCCCGGTCCAGGGTTCATTCCCCTGGGCTCAGCCACAGCAGCCCCACAAGTGACCTCCGTTTCACACCCAGGCATGGCAACGAATGACGCAGGATTCGGTACCCATGACAATTCCCGGGCTCCAGACTTCTCTATTAACATGGAGGCACCTCATCATCCACACCAGTTATACATGTCCGTCCCTGACATAGTCACGGAGCTTTCGCGCCATTCCCTCGACACAGTGCCATCCTCTCGCGACACTAATTGTCCAGGTCAACGTGACATACAGCCATAATTTATCGGGAATGTCGTGCCAGTAATGGATATTTGTGAGTCCTGAGTGTTTTTTTGTCTTTGAGAGGTATATCAAGGCTCAATGTGACGGCAGATGATGAAAACAAATCCAGCTTGAGGTGTGACCAAGCCAATATGATAACAGTAAATCTGCTCCCAGGAGTTATTTCCTATCTCGGTACGCCCCTCCGAGTCAACCACGGGCTTGGTTCAGAACTTCTTCCTTTCTCATCAACTGATCTCTATTTTTCCGAGTCTTCTCCACGGCGTACCTCATGTTACTCACTGTACAAGTTGCTTTTGACGATATGATACTCCTTACTGGCTCGGTCTTATACTGTCATTCCGTATCTCTTCTCGGCGTTCATATAAATGTGTGCGATATTGTATGGACATGGCCGATCAGATTCCCAGAGCTATTCGGCTCAGCAGACCTCGTTTTGACAATGGGTTTGCTTTCACCGACACGCAGGTACGGTCGTGGCAGGCCCAACCAAAACTCCAATGTCGCTGTATATACTACTCACGGGTCCAAGTCTTCTATCATGATGCTCACTCTAGAGAGTACGCAACTGCCACCCTCGAGTTGATTGTATCAACATCTTGAATCTCCCCTGCGTCTAGCACTTGAATGTTTTCCAAGCCGCGACAGTCACTCTCACTTGTTGTAGAGGATGAACTCACACTGCCTCGCACAGGTGTACCCATATCTTCAGTGTCGCTTGCATCTCTCTATTTCCACCAGAGGCCCATACTGACTCGAGCAGTTGGGGTGGTTTGTCTTTCGTGCTATGGAACTGACTGCCTCGGGCACCGCTTAGATCTTTGCGCCTCAGCCAGCTACGCGCCTCGTGTTCTCATTGTTTCCATCTCATTGTTTCTTTCATCGTTCTCTCGCGCCCTGTGTACAGGTTGCTGCAGCGTCCCATGATGATCTACTGAAGGCGCACCCCAACCTTTCTCTTTTTGATACGTACTTCACCTGGTTTCTCAGTTCTGAGTTCTCGTCTCGACTTGTCCTGTATCTCTTTGCCCTCCTGTGCGGGCATCGTACCCTTTCTCTGTCTCAACGTCTCACTTCCGATGTCCACTTCTTACTATCCTATCTGTAGTCTTCGTGTCGGTTAGGTTCGTAATATTATTTCTTACTCCGCATCGGCAAACCTGCATATAACTTTTTTTGACTTGTACGAGCTCGTACTAGCTCGTACTAGCTCGTACGAGCTGAAAAAGTATGAAAAGTCCGTAAGTTGAAAAGGAACCTAGATTCAACCAAAAGCTTGCTTGGTCATGTTGCCGGAAAGTAATTAAGTAGAAAAAAGTTGTGGAAAAGCCAAAACAAGCCGAAAGTTGGAAAGTAGCATGCAGGTCATTTTCAGAGAATCATGATAGACCTTATCAACGAAGTTCTGGGGCACCTCTTCACTCTGAGCCCTCAAGCTGCAGATCGGTGCCCTGGTACTATATGCTCCGCGTGCATCATTACCAATGCACGCCCAATGTCCTCCTCTGTGCCACCCCCAAAGCCATCCTCATTCTCCTCCGAAATATTCCCACGAGCCTTGTATATCGCCACAGCCGCAGATGAGCCATGAAAGAGCGGCTTCTCAGATGACTCTATCGGTGTGCGTGCGTGCGTGCGGGCGGGCGATCTGCGGGCATGCGGGCGGGCATGCGTGTGGGCGTGCGCGCCCACATGAGTTGCAGGCGTGCGGGCGATCTGCGATTTGAGGCGGCATGGCGGTATCGCGGCTGCGTGGCGGTATGCAGCGTGGTCCAGCCCCTCCAACTCACAGTTGAAGCGAGGGAGGGGCAACGGTTCGAAAACGAGAGGAATGCCGCCTCTCGTGAGGGTGTTGGCGGCGTCGATAGACGAAAATCCCTCTCTGTCTCACATTTGGAGCGAGAGAGGGGGGTGGTGGTGGGGAAATTTCCCTGACTTGTACTTGAGGGCCTTGAGGCGAGGGTGTCAGAAAAAACCGTAAAACCGCGGGTGAGGGTGCGGTAGTGGCTCGCACCCGCACCCGTGACTACCGTGACCGGAAAACCGCGGTGTTACCAATACCCGTGTAACTCCTTACACTTTATCCACTTTTTAACTTAAAGCCATTTCGGTACGATCATGAATGTGAACTTTTTTGCTTTTTCACTTATTTACTTGCAATGTACAAAATAAGTCGAAAAGTTGAAAAGTTTATGCATAGTTTGCCGATGCGTGTTCTACGTTCTATAGGCCATGCATAGCTACTACTCTCCGATGTATTTAAGCCCTATGTTCTGTGGAATAGAAGGGTGAGCGACGCAGCATCTTAGAGCCAATTTTGGATGAGAAAGGATCGTACCCCATGTGCACTTTGTGGAACATCGGTCTGTCCGACCGGTCCCGCCGTTGCACATTAATGAGCCAGCCAATGATGCAGCAGGAAACGCCTCCGTGTCCTTTCCCACGCCGGTCCCAGCTCCAGCTCCCGGCGCGCCCCATGTAAGCCCATACTCTCACGCAGTCACTGCCTACAACATGCCCTTCGTGCTGCCAGGCTCCGCGCCCATTCAAACTGTGCAGAAAATAACTCCCGGTTTCCACCCAGACATAATTGCGACTATTTTCTGGATCTGATTCCGGAGAGGATGCCTATGGCTTAAATTCTCATCCTCCACCTCTTCCCAGATGCGGGGAGTGATGGACTGCCCTCCTTTCTGCGGATTCCAAGCTTGGGCCGGATATGCAAGCACCATCTGGGTCAACCCCTGTATTGACTTCGTCTATCTTCCAGGACAATAAATCGACACAGTCTACTGACTCGTCAGAAGAGGAAATCCGCTCCTCGGGGGACCAAGAGAAGACACCATGAAGGGTTGTTGACGACGCGAAGCGATGCTATAGAGATGGTATTTATGAGTCCTCTTAATGCATAGTATTCGTTCTCGGTAATAGGGCTGATTCGTTTTCTGTCACTAGAAATTTCTTTTCGCAGAGACCAATGGCCTTGCCGATGGCGATAACGGTAGTTCTTGACTTTTTTTTTTTTTTTTGAATCTGACTTCTATTCCGCACGGCGTAGCTACGGGGTACAGGGCAGTCGCGCGCTACCTACTGAGCCAGCTTAACACACTTGTATCTACCGGGCCACGTACTGGTCTACTTACACCTGTTGTGAATTAAGGAACTAGAGCAGACCTCCCCACAAGTAGGGGAGGGTACGTAGGGAAGGGGAACAGTGATTGGTGGAAGGTGGTGGAAAGAAACGGAAACCAGCTCGGGACAGAGGGCGCGCATTATGGGGTGAGGGGAGGGGGAGAAAATGGGGCATAGGCCCCGTGGGGCGGGATCAGTGGGAAAAGTTATTGCGTTAAAAGGGCCTCAGCGCCTGAGCTGCTTGTTAGCTTGGTGCTGCTGTAGGAGAGCTCGTTTTTCGGGAGACAAGCCGGGATCTGATAGTGTGGCGGTGTAGACTGTAGGTTGGGACCCGGGGTCGTGGTGATGGTGAGAGGATTGCTTCCACTGACAGTTATCACGTGCCCAAAGGCATAGAGTGTTCTGTGGCGCAGAAGGGCCTCTGGGCGCCCGTGCCGTCAGGGTCCTCGAATGAAATGAGACAGAGGGAGGTGGTGGTGCCAGGTTGGTAGGATGCGGGTCCCTAACCCATGAGGGTTTTGGGGTGATGGTGAGGGCAGAGTAGGCGGGGTTCTCAATGATGAGGCCCGGGGTATTATGCACCTCATCTAGCGTGTAGGCTCCTTAGTGGGGACAGAATTGAGGTGGAATTTGGACCACTTTACGTTGTGGCAGAGGGCAGGCGGAGATTGGGGGGCAGATTTGTGGAGAGGGAAGACTGCAGGGCTTCAGAGAAATAGGGGAGGGCAGTGGTGAGCTGGTGCGCCGTTGTGTTGGTGCTACCCCAGATGACCAGGTTACCTTTCGCGGTCCACCTCGCGGTGGACATGTGTATCTGCCAGTGTGTGCTGTTGGAGCGGCTCAGTGCGGCGTTGATAGTGGCGCATATGTCCGCAGGGCGGTGGTTCTTGACGTATTCTGTCTGACTTCACGTTCAATTAAGGTTGAACAGCTACCGCTTTGAATTTCATCACACTGTACATAGAGTAACCGCGGTGACCGCGGTGGTCCGGTGGACCTTCTATACTTTTCCCGCGTCGAGAGCTCGGCCAGTGTGATTATGTGATCCTCTTCAACCCCTTGCCGTAGAAAAGAGATACGTATAACCACGTATTACACTAGTACGTCCTTCAATGTCCCAAGATCCCCATCCCCATCAAGCCATTCCCCTGGGAGATATATCCGGGGAGAGGATTGAGACAAGTATGTTATCCCCTACTCGGCTCTATTCTCATCAACTTCATCCTCGCCTATAGGTGGTCACCGGAATGTCCTTCAATCAACACAAAATCAAATGTCGCAGGGACAGTCCAACTTTTCTGATGGCTCAGGGCCACTCTTTAATATGTATGTGAAGATGGCGGAGGAAGAAGACAACAAAAGCGCCGATCGCTGGCAAAAGGATGCTGATGGCATCCTCATTTTCGTGAGTCCTCCTATTATTTTCCTTTCTGCAGTCACGGTGCAGCGGGTAACCCGAACATCGTAGACTGGTCTATTCTCTGCTGCAGTCGCGGCATTGGTTGCAGTCTCGATTCAGGACCTGAGACCTGGTCCGCAAGATAACTCGGAATTCTATCTTGCGAACATCTATCGGCTGCTTGCCGACCCCAACGTATCCCTTGCATCAATCCTTGCCGCTCCAGCTAAACCACCTCCATTCTCTCCGCCGAAATACGCAATTTGGGTCAACTCACTCTGGTTCCTGAGCTTGGCGATCAGTCTTACATGTGCTCTACAAGCGACATTGTTACAGCAGTGGGCACGGCGATACCTCACGGTCACCCAACAGCCACGGTACAGTCCACACAAGCGAGCACGGATCTGTGCGTTTCTTGCCGATGGGGTCGAGAAGTTGCACCTTCCCTTGGCAGTTGAAACGTTACCCACGTTGCTGCACCTTTCCCTGTTCCTCTTCTTTTCTGGTCTCCTCGTATTCTTGTTCAACATTCACCACACCGTCTTCAGTGTGGTGGTTTGGTGGGTCGGGCTTTCGGTAGGGATATATGGATGTATCACTTTGATGCCAATCTTCCGTCCCGACAGCCCCTACTATGCACCACTTTCTTCGTCAACCTTGAGGACTTATACTGGCGTGTCATATGGAGTGTTCCGTATTCTCGGCTTCATTACACGTTTTCCCTACTTTAGCTATGCAACCCCGGAGCGCTTTTATGATTTGGTGAACACTTATCGCGAACGGCTCTGGTGGGGTGTAGTGAAGACAGCGCAAGAAACTGCTTCGGCATCGTCGGCGGAAATTGACCGTCGTGTGTTGAGACGGACATTCGACGCTCTGGACGAAGATCACGAACTAGAACAGTTCCTTGAGTGCATCCCTGGCTTCTGTAGCTCCAAAGTGGTCGACGATCCCAAAGGAATTCTCGCCGAAATAGATGATTTGGGGTTGAAAGATGCTGTCACTCGATTCTGGCACCATACTCTGACATCCAGTTTCGTCTCAGAGATGGTCAAAAAAAGGCGGCTCATGACTTGTGTGAAAGCCGCCGATGCAGGACGCCTTTCCGGTGCAACTTACTCGATCCTTCGATACATTTTTCATGGGGGCATCGATATGTTGCGATCCATTGAAATCGACCAATCACTAAGAAGTCGGGGCAATAACAACGACGAAGGCTCTTCTCTGTGCACACAAGGGATAGTTGCTGGCATCATTGCAGGCGCGCCAGAGGAGGAACGCGATTACCGTTGGAAAGCGCTCGTTATGGGCCAATTAGACGTATCAGAAGACGTGCTTCGAGACTACCTCGCACATGGCGACAGCGTGCTACTTGCCAACTTGATCCACATCACTCGCCAGTTCTTCCGCTCTCATCTTGACAGGGTTCGCTTTAGCCTCTATGCGCTGCCAGACATTCTGCCAGCAATTTCTGAAATTGACATCCAGAATACTCTTCCTGGTCTACAGAACGACTTCTGTACCTTGTGGAACGAAATTGTTCAAGATGCGCAGAAGGACGGGTCTTATGGGAATCCTTTGTATATTCTCAGATACATTAGCCATATTTACATCGCGTTACACCAAGGCAGCTTTTTTGCCCCGTTCCAGCCACCATCCTTATACCCGTTATGCAACATCCCAGGTCATGGCTCCCACGTACATGAGCCCGTCGTTGACCCACCAGAAGAGATTGTTAACGCTTCCACTGCCACTTTCCCCACTTTCCCTCATCCAGACGTCTTCCTAACCAACATCAGCCCTTCTGCCGGGTGTGAGGTGTCACCCCTGTCCACGCTCACCCCACACCATAGTCATATACGTCTTGCAGACGAGCCGTCGCTGCACGATTTGTCTCAGGCTACTACAATCATCGAGTCATCCCACCTCACTCCACCCGTCAATCTTGAAAACAACCAGTTTCCTGCCATCCCACCCGAATCAGTGACCGCCGCTGCAACACAAGGTCCCGACACACCAACCATCTCGCCCGCGCCGAGCTCAGAGTTTGACCTTCATTCCACCCTGGCAGCTTCGACATCCATCGCTCAGCTACTCGTCACCCCCCAATCAAGTAGTACAGTCGCCACGCAACACAATACAGATTTTGGTGTTGTCCCTCCTCCCATCATACCCGACATGCCCTTTTTATCTGTCTCGACCCCAGCTCCTGGCAACCCCCTTCCTCCAGACCCACAGGCGGCATCAGCCTCTCCTGGATCGCAAATTGATCAACTGACTCCCGGTCCAGGGTTCCTTTCCCTGGGCTCAGTTACAGCAGCCCCGCAAGTGACCTCCGTTTCACACCCAGGCATGGCAACGAATGACGCAGGATTCGGTACCCATGACAATTCGCGGGCTCCAGACTTCTCTAATAACATGGAAGCTCATCACCCACACCAATTAGACATGTCCGTCCCCGACATAGCCACGGAGCTTTCACGCCGTTCCCTCGACACAGTGCCATCCTCTCGCGGCACTGATCGTCCAGATCTGCGCGACTTACAGCCATAATTTATCGGGAATGCCTTGTCAGTAATGGGTATTTGTAAGTCCTGAGTGTCTTTTGTTTTCGAGAGGTATATCAAGGCTCAGTGTGACGGCAGATGATGAAAACAAATCGAGCTTGAGGTGTGACCAAGCCAACATGATAACAGCAGATATGATTGGGGATGAAGATGAAGATACTGGTCCGTGAGGGATACGGTCGGATTCGTTCGCAGAGGATTCGGTGGGTAAATGGAGGCCCCGGCGAGGGCGCTGCTGGGAGCAGGAAGGAGAGGAGTCGAAGATAGGGAGCCAGGTACAATAGCAGGAGAGACGATGGTTGTCAATGTTTCCTCGTTGGGTTAGCAGAGCAGCACCGTGAGCAAGGGTAAATTGAAGGATGGGTTTGGCCGGAGACGGGATGTCAGCGATGACTTGTGTTGCACCATCGGCGGCTATATCCTGTGAAGCTTCAGAAGGGATATTTGTAGTTCGAGAGGCAGGACCAGACGACGTAGTGACCGAGATAGGATGAAAACGTGAAGTATAAATAAAGCAGAGCATAGACACCGGCCCAATAAGCAACGAAGCCAAAGGCGAGAAAACTGGCACTGAAGAGATATATGAGAAGGCCGAAAAGAAGAGGAACAGGGAAATTTGTATATAGTTAATCAACCCGCCAACATGGACCGGGATCTGCGACTGGTCAAAGCCACGCGCATAGAATGCACGGATCCTCGCACGGCTATGTGGGACATACCGTAAGGGCTAAGTGATCCTGAGGTATCGACGAACCCATTGCTGAAGCATTGTCGCCCCCATAGCACAGGTAAGACTGATAGCTAAGCTTAAGAACCAGAGTGAGTTCACCCAGATAACATATTTCGGCGGAGAGAAAGGAGGTGGTTCAGCTGGAGTGGAAGGGATAAATGGACGAGATATGTTGGGGTTTGCGAGGACTTGAAGCTTATACATGTTCTCGAGATAGAATGCGGAAGTGTCCTGTGGGTTATGTTTGGGGTCCACGACGGTCACTGAGATCAAGGCCGCGACAGCTGCAGAGAACAATCCGGTCTACAAATTTTGACTTGGTGTGTGAAGTGTGGCATAGAAAGCAAGATGAGGACTCACGAAGATGATGATACTGTCAGCATCTTTCTGACAACGTTCGACCATCTTATTGTCTTCTTCCTCTGCCATCCTCTGATACATGGAGAAGATAGGCCTTGAGCTATCAGCAGATTCCTGATGTTGGTCCGTTTGAAGCTGGTTGTGGGGAGGATTTAGTGTACACATAGGCGAAATTGGCGAGGATTAGGCCGAGGAGCGGGTAACATACCTGCCAGTGAGTTATTCCCCACCTGAGCCATCTCAACGGCCGCATGGCTCAGTTCCGCCATTGAAAAGATATTGTATGCTATGGGTAGTAAGAGAATAGAATCCCTTCGTGGGCACACGGACAGTATCGTGTCTGCCCTAAGAACGCGGAGCGGAGGGTTAAACGTACGTTGAGCGCCAGGCTAAACCACATGGTTCCATCGAATGACACCCTGGATGCGATACAGTAGACTCTGAGTAGAGTCGTCCGACTCGAGAAGAAATGCAGAGTTGTCCATATAACTTCGAATATGCCTAGCTGCGCCGGGCCGCCAGTGTCGGGAGTGGGCTACCAGTAGGCAAGAGCATTAGGAGGCTCTTGAAATGAAACGAGCATTGGAATGTGAACAATGGCGGTCTGAGTGCCTGAGGGCGTGATTCATGGGATAACGAAGAAATAGATATGGTTCTACGTGTGAGATACGAGAAGGTGGACTCATTGGACCCTTGCAGGGAGTACTGTGCTACCGTGACAGTACCTTCTCACGTTGGGATGAGGAAGGAGGGGACAGAAGTCACATGATGAGGAAGTCACGCCAAGTAGTATGTTACTATCACCAATGGGGAGGTTGCAAAATTTTCAGCAAATCGTGAATAGGAAGTGATCGGCTGCACCTTTTTTCAATCGTATTTTTAGGACAGACACGATAATCTCTAAACTAGATGGCTATAATGCCAGAATTTGAAGAGAATGTGAAGTAAACGTCTCGGAGGAAAGCCGGAGAGCCCACCCCAAAATTTGGGGAGTTGCAAAACTTTTGTCACGCAACGTTACACAGTCGCAACGCGTGAGCAAGCGGAGAAGCAGAGAGCGGACCTTCCATTCTGGGAGAGGAATGTCACGCAAATCCACTGATTTCAAGTATACTGGGTGACCTGAAATTTCAAAAGGTGGTTGAGTAGAATAGCTAAATTATGTACTGAAGGCCCTGCACCGTGGGGTGCAATACCAGGTTCAGCCGAGACCACTTTCCTCTGAATTTGCACTTTTTTGCAAAATGATCACGAAATCGCAAGACAAAAACATTCCATCCTCCCATTTTCTTGTGAGATCCTTCAAATATTACCATCTAGTCTATTGCAGAAAAGAAGGATCAGCTCAGAAGACCTTCCGATTGCTTAAAAAAACGTATTTTGCAACTCGCCCCCGGTTTGCAACCCACCACACGTGATAGTAGCGGGTCCTGTACGTAGAGTAACCTCGGTTGAACCCTTCGATGATTCCTTGGGGGCGCGACCCCTCTCTAGCGGGCAATCAATCCAATGCATTAAGAATTGTGAATGAAAAAAGAGGCCCTGTGAGTATGTACGTGTGTTCTTTTGCGTGTCAGATTTCCAGCTTTCCCCACCTATGTACTGTACCTTCCCATTAACCACCTCCTCGCCTACTCTGCAGGTGCGGGCGATATCCCCCATGGCATACCCACACCATCAGGCGCAGACGATGCAGGCGCTGGACTCGGGGCGGCATCGTCGTCCACACCTACGCCCGGACTCACAGCACCGGGAACGGTATTACCGCTCCCCATCGGCTCAGGCGATTGCACCATAACGTGCGACCGGCCGAGCAGCGATTCGGGCGGGTGCACGCCACCGTGGCGTAAGCGCGGTATCGTGCGCGGGCTACGAAGGTCTGCGAGTGGATGCGGGGGCAGTGGGAGCAACATGCTGTGGCCCGGCAGCCATGAGAGGAACGTGCGTTGGTTCCGCGCTTCTGCTACTTGTGTCGACGTCGATGTCATTGCTGGTGCTGGGCTCGAGCGCGCGCTCGGGGTTGCAACTGCCCTCGTACCCTTGCCTGAGCTGGTACTGGCACTGATACTAGGTGGCACTCTCGGGGACGGGGCTCCACGGCAGTTCCGGACGGCGGGATGGGAAGAACTGGCGGGGTGACACGCTCGTCGTATTTTGGTGTAGCACGTGGAGATGTGTTCGATGCTGCCATCCTCGTTGTCTGCGCCGTAGAGTCGCCTGCTTCCGCGTCACCACCTGCGACAGCGTTATTGCTTTCGCATCCGAACGAGCGCCGTCGTGATGTAAACTAAGTAGAAGTCAACCATTTGGGAGCGGGGCCGGGAGACACCGGATGGATGGCTGACAGGGGAACAATGGCGCGGACGGCACTGCGACAGGGGATGGAGGACTCCATCCATCAGGGGAAGCATCGCGCAAGAGAGCCCAGTCTCTGCGAGGTGTAGCGGGGCGCATCACACAGCGCAGGTGGGGTGGAGCAGGGGAGAAAGGTGGTTCAGTGGAGGCTGGGTGGGGCCGGGGTAAGCTGTGAGGAGGGAGAGAAAGAGTGGACCTCGGGTAACGGAGGTCCCAGGTCAGACCAAGCTGGCAGTCTCGGTGATTAGCAACTCTGTTCACATCCCGAATCCCACACCAGCCCCACTATGTCTCATGTCTTAGCCCGTACTAGATGACAATTGGGACCTGAAATATGCATGGGGGATCAGGGTGTGGGTATAGAACTAGAATCCAACTACAACTGCTTCGTCCTCACGGGTGGCATTCCGAATTCTACAGTAGATGGCCCTCTCCCCTTCGATATGCCCCGCACCCATAACAAAGTCAGCAGAAAGAGAAGGGCCTCTCAGACGGCTCCGGGGCTCTGTTTTCTATGTATCTCGAAAGGGCTGATGAAGAAGACAAGAATATGGCAGACAGCTGGAAAGGAGATACCGATGGAGTACTTGTCTTTGTGAATCCTCCCAAACTTTCACGTTATAGAAGCTAAAGAATTGCAGACCAGTTTGTTCTCCGCTGCAGCTGCAGCATTGCCCGCCATGTCTATCCCGGACATTCGACCAAACTCACAGGACACCATAGCATTCTACGTTGTGAACATGTACCAGCTACTCTCCCACAACAACGGAATCAATATTCCCATCCCTCCCAGGTTGTCCAACCTGTCCTCCTCATTCACCCCTCCGACGTCGGCTGTTTGGGCCAATGGGCTGTGGTTCTTGAGCCTGGTTACGATCCTGATCAGCGAACTACAGTTGGGCGCGTCGGTATCTCAGGGTGACCACCCATAGGACAGCACAGGCAAGCACGTGTTCGCGCGTTTCATGCCGAGGGCCTCGAGAAGTTACACCTCCCCTGGACTGCGGAAACGCTACCATTTCTGCTTCATCCTCTTCTTCGCTGACCTTTCTGCGTTCTCATTCAGTGTCAACCTCACCGTCTTCAAAGTCGTGGTCGCATCGGTCGAGCTCTGCGTCATTGTATATACGCTTGGCTCACTTTCTTACCGATCTTTCACAAAAACTGCCCTTACTGGGCTCAAGCGTTTCGGCCAGGACAAATGAGACACCTTCCACATATAGGTGACGTCCCCTTCCTGAGTCAGTCTCGTTCTGCATCACAGCAGCATACGATATGCCCTTTCCCGGCTTCTCGAAGGGTTTACCCGCATTGATACTCATCCTTCGGTCCTATCGTAGTCATGACTTGATGGCAGGCCGCCTTGACAATTTCTTTTCGCACGGTCCGCGAAAGACTACAGAGGTTTCGCTTTCTGAATGGACCTTATTATCGACTATCGTACGTTGGAGTGGACGTTCTACTCCCTGGATTAAGATAAGGAGCTCGAGAAGTTCTTCGAAGGTGTTCCTGGCTCCTGTAAATCACAGGCGATAGCAAACCGCGCTAACTGTTTCATCAGACGGAACGAGAGGAGGCTATCACATGCATCGGTTGCGTTGATGGACCTTACTTTGATGTCCGACCTGGTCTCCGAGTCGATGAAGCATTAAAGCAATGGCGGATCATCATCTTCTCGAAGTTCATCGAGGGAACACCCCTTCTTGGGCTTTGGTACCCGAGGTTACCGATTTCTACAAGTGTGCAAGAACGCGACGAACGTTGGTTCCAGCTCATGATTGGTCAACTGAAGGTCTCAAAATCTGTCGTTCGGAACTATCTTACACACTGTGACAGCGTACTACTCGCAACTTTGATCCACATCTCCAGGCAAACGGTTGAAACCTGTTCTGGATTAGAGGAGCGGCGCCGAAGTCACTTTGTTAAAGCGTTGCCGAAAACCGTGGAATCGGTGTTCACTGACCACCAACGTACTCACCCGGGCTCCAACATGATTTCTGCAGCTTGTGGAACCAACTCGTTGACACTGCGCAGGGTGACAAGCACGCCCAAGCCAGCTGGCTCTGCGTGACAATACCCAAGAGTATTCGTAAGGTCTATGTCGTCTTGCACGAAGGCACCGGTGCCCTCCCAACTATCTTTACTACCGCGTCCAATGATGAGCAGGAAACGCTGCTCAAACCGTCGCAGGGTCAGATCCCTCCGTGGTCCTCCCCACACTGGTCCCAGCTACGGCTCCTTTCGACGTGCCCCACGTGGGCCCATACCCTCACGCGGTCACTGCCTACAACATTCCCTTCGTGCTGCTAGCTTCCTCTCCATGCTCTGCACCCATTCAAGCTATGCAGCAAATAACTCCCGGTTTCCACCCAGACATAATTACGACTATTGCTGGATCTGATTCCGGGAAGGATGCCTATGGTAACTCCTCATCCTCCACCTCCTCTTCCCAGATGCGGGGAGGCGATGGACCGCCCTCCTTTCGGTGCCGATTCCAAGCTTGGGCTGACTTCACGTTCAGCCAAGGTTGAACGGTTACCTCTTTGAATTACCCATCACGTCTTTATATACTTTTTCCTAATTTAATAATGTAAGGTACATAATGTGTGCATTTTCATGTTTTTTTACACGCCTTGTTGGACTCGAATGATTCTTGGACGCTTGACGCCCACAATTCGGTCTAGAGGGCTGATAGAGTGATCATGTGATCCTTTTCAAACTTGCCAGTCTTTGTCTCTGCACAGCCTTGTCTTAACTTCAACCCTCCCTTACAGTATAGTCCTTCAATGTCCCAAGGTCCTCATCAAGCCATTCCCCTGGGAGATATATCCAAGGAGAGGATTGAGACAAGTATGTTATCCCCTACTCGGCTCTATTCTCATCAACTTCATCCTCGCCTATAGGTGGTCACCGGAATGTCCTTCAATCAACACAAAATCAAATGTCGCAGGGACAGTCCAACTTTTCTGATGGCTCAGGGCCCCTCTTTAATATGTATGTGAAGATGGCGGAGGAAGAAGACAACAAAAGCGCCGATCGCTGGCAAAAGGATGCTGACAGCATCCTCCTTTTTGTGAGTCCTATTTTCCATACTGCAGTCACGGTGCAACGGCTAACCTGAACGTTGTAGACTGGTCTATTCTCTGCTTCAGTCGCGGCATTGGTTGCAGTCTCGATTCAGGACCTGAGACCTGGTCCGCAAGATAACTCGGAATTCTATCTCGAGAACATCTATCGGCTGCTCGCCGATCCCAACGTATCTCGTGCATCAATCCTTGCCGCTCCAGTTAAACCACCTCCCTTCTCTCCGCCGAAATACGCAATCTGGGTCAATTCACTCTGGTTCCTGAGCTTGGCGATCAGTCTTACATGTGCACTACTAGCGACATTATTACAGCAGTGGGCACGTCGATACCTCACGGTCACCCAACAGCCACGGCACAGTCCACACAAGCGAGCACGGATCTGTGCGTTCCTTGCCGATGGGGTTAATAAGTTGCACCTTCCCTGGGCTGTTGAAACGTTACCCACATTGCTGCACTGTTCCCTGTTCCTCTTCTTTTCTGGTCTCCTCGTATTCTTGTTCAACATTCACCACACCGTCTTCAGTGTGGTGGTTTGGTGGGTCGGGCTTTCGGTAGGGTATATGGATGTATCACGTTGATGCCAATCTTCCGTCCCGACAGCCCCTACTATGCACCTCTTTCTTCGTCAACCTTGATGATTTATACTGGCGTGTCATATGGAGTGTTCCGTATTCTCAGCCTCATCACAGATTTTTACTACTTTAGCGATGCAACCCGGCGCCGCTTTGGTAGTTTGATGGGCACTTATCGCAAACGGCTCTGGTGGGGTGTAGTAAAGACAGCGCAAGAAACTGCTTCGGTATCGTCGGCTGAAATTGACCGTCGTGTGTTGAGACGGATATTCGACTCCCTGGACGAAGATCATGAACTGGAACAGTTCTTTGAGTGCATCCCTGGCTTCTGTAGCTCCGAAGTGGTCGACGATCCCAGACAAATTCTCGCCGAAATTGATGATCCAGGGTTGACAAATGCCCTCATTCGATTCTGGTACCAAACTTGGACATCCAGTTTCGTCTCAGAGACGGTCAAGAAAAGGCGGCTCACGACCTGTGTGAAGGCCACCGATTCAGCGTGCCTTTCCGATGCAGCTAGGACGATCCTTGAAGACATTTTTGGGCGGGGCGTGGATGGAGTGTTACGATCCGTTGAAATCGGCCATTCATTGGGAAGCCGGGGCAACAACGACGAAGGCTCTGCTCTGTGTGCACAAGGGATAGTTGCTGGCATCATTGCAAGTGTGCCCGAACGCGATGACCATTGGATCGCACTCGCCTTGGATCAATTAGGCATATCGGAAGGCGTGCTTCGGGACTACCTCGCACATGGCGACAGCGTGCTTCTTGCCAACTTAATCCACTTTACCCGCCAGTTCTTCCGCTACCATATTGGCAGGGGTGGCAGGGTATTTTACCCGTCGTGGTACATTGTTCAGTCAATTTCCGAAGTTGATATCAAGAATACTCTTCCTGGACTTCAGCACGACTTTTGTGCCTTGTGGAACGAAATCGTCCTAGAAGCGGAGATCACCGGGGCTTATAGCATTCCTGTCCATATTCTCAGATACATTCGCCATATTTACATCGCGTTACATCAAGGCACCGATTCTGCCCCGACTGCATTCTCTGCTTCCACTCGTGATCATAGCAGCATCCTGTACCAACTATCCTCGTACCCGTTGTGCAACATCCCGGGTCATGGCTCCAACATACATGAGGCCGTCGTTGGCCCACCAGAAGAGACTGTTCACGCTTCCGCTGCCACTTTATCCGATGTCCCGCATCCTGACGCCGTCCCATCCACCCTCAGCTCTTTCGCCGGGCCTGACGGGTTACCCCTGTCCACGCTCACCCCACCCCGTAGTCGTATACGTTTTGCGGATGAGCCGTCGCTGCACGATATGCTTCAGGCTACTACAATCATCGAGTCATCCCACCTCACTCCACCCGTCAATTTTGAAAACAGCCAGTTTCCTGCCATCTCACTCGAATCAGTGACCGCCGCTGCAACACAAGGTCCCGCCGACACGCCAATCATCTCGCCCACGCCGAGCTCAGAGTTTGGCCTTCATTCCACCCCGGCAGCTTCGACATCCACTGCCCAGCTACTCCGAGTCGTCACCCCCCCATCGAGTAGTACAGTCGCCACGCAACACAATACGGATCTTGGTGTTGTCCCTCCTTCCATAATACCCAGTATGCCATTTTCATCTGTCTCAACCCCAGCTCCTGGGCACGTCCTCCCTGCAGACCCACGGGTGGCACAAGTCTCTCCCGGATCGCAAATTGATCAACTGACTCCCGGTCCAGGATTCCTTCCCCTGGGCTCAGTTACAGCAGCCCCGCAAGTGACCTCCGTTTCACACCCAAACATAGCACCGAATGACGCAGCGCTCGATACCCATATCAATTCTCGCGTTCCAAACTTTTCTAATAACATGGAGGCCCCTCATCATCCGCACCAGTTGGACATGTCCGTCCCTGACATAGCCACAGACCTTTCGCGCCATTCCCTCGACACAGCGCCATCCTCTCGCGACACCGATCGTCCAGGTCAGCGCGACATACAGCCATAATTTATCGGGAATGCAGGGCCAGTAATGGATATTTGTAAGTCCTGAGTGTCTTTTGTCTTCGAGAAGTACATCAAGGCTCAATGTGACGGTAGATTATGAAAACAAATCCAGCTTGACCAAGCCAACATGATAACAGTAAATATGCTCCCAGGAGATATTTCCTATATCGGTACGCCCCTTAACCACGACGGGCATGATTCACAACCTGTTTCTCATCAATTCATCTCTATTTTTCCGAGTTTTCTCCATGTCGTGCCTCATGTTCCTCACAGTACAAGTTGCTTTTGACGATATGATACTCCTTGCTGGCTCGGTCTTATATATCTCCTCTTGGCGTTCATATAAATGCGATATCTTATAGACATGACCAATCAGATTCTCAGAGCCATTCGGTCCAGCAAACCTCGTGTTGACAGTGGGCTTGCTTTCACCGACATGCAGGTACGGTCGTGGCAGGCCCAACCGTGACCAAACTCCAATGTCGCTGTATATATTCACGCGTCCGAGTTTTATATCATGGTGCTCAGGGTTCGCAGCTGCCACCCTCGACTTGATTGCACAGACGTCTTGAATCTCCCCTGCATCTAGCACTTGAACAGTTTCCAAGCCACGACAGTCACTCTCACTTGTTGGACAGGATGAACTCACTGCCTCGCACAGGTATACCCATATTTTCAGTCGCTTGTATCTCTCTATTTCCACCCGAGGCCCATACTGACTGGAGCAGTTGGGGTGGTTTGCCTTTCGTGCTATGGAACTGACTGCCTCGTGCACCGCTTAGATCTTTGCGCCTTGGCCAGCTACGCGCCTGGTGTTCTCATTGTTTCCGTTTCGTTTTGGTATGTTTCTTTCATCTTTCTCTCACACCTTGTGTACAGATTACTGCGCCATCTCGTGATAATCCACTGAGAGCACAGCCCTAACCTTTATCTTTGTGATACGTACTTCACCTGGTTTCTCAGTTCTGTGTTCTCGTCTCGACTTGTCTTGTGTCTCTTTACCCTCCTGTGCGGGCATCGTGCCCTTTCTCTGTCCCAATGTCTCGCTTCCGATGTCCACTTCTTACCATCCTAACCGTAGTCTTCGTGTCCGTTATGTTTGTGATATTATTTCTTACTCCGTGTTCTACATTCCACGGGCCACGCGTAGCTACTACTCTGATGCATTTAACCCCTATGTTCTGCGGAATAGAAGAGCGAGCGACGCAGCGTCTTAGAGCTTTCGCGAGCCCCATTGCCCCCTCCTCCTTGTGTGACTTCTCTTCGCGTGCCTCAACTTCCTGAGATCGCCTTGCAGCCTATTTTTCTCGCCATAACACCTCCCTGAGGCTCCCTCCTTGCCCTCTCACTCCCGCCGAACTCACCTGCGCGTACCACCGCTCCCACAGTGGGCACATGACACTGCGGCGTCATGCACGGACTGCAAAGATCTGGAGGTGGATGCGGGGGCAGTGGGACCAGTGTGCTGCTTCTCGGAAGCCACAACTTGAAGGGGAACGGGTGTTGATCCCACGCTCTGCGCCTTGCGAGTAGATTGGCATCGTGTAGGTCCTGCGGATCACGAGAGCACCCCGCATTTGAGTGTGGGTGGAATTGTGGCAATTCCTCTTGACAAGGTCTATCGCCACCAGCGGCGACGTCGGATATGGGCCTCAGTAATTAAACCCACGCTCAGTAAGGGAATAGCTTAGAATAGGCGCATTCTACGTATATGGATGAGAACAAATTTATGCTGGGACCACGTCCGAATAACGATGAAGACAAGCGGGAATGGCAAGCACAAAGGTAACAAGCCAACGCTCTGGGTACTCTATGTTGAGGAAGGGTGTACGAATGACCTGTCGTCATTCGACTGGTTTCATGATGAGAGTCGACGTTCTCCATACACAACACACAACGCTCACTACACAAGCCAGAACCCAAACGAATCAAACCACAATATAAGAAGGCGAAGAGGGACATGGATAAAATGGGATTGGAGGGAAAACAGAAACGAGGACACCTATCAGTATAGCAAGTAGTCACCTCGTTCGGAAGTTACAAGGAAAAATAAGAAAGTTTGTATGCACTAGAGAATGCCTCAACCTTGGCACAAGCCCACCGCGGGTAGAGTCAACACCCAGGATCTATAAGAAAGCTGAGCCTTGTGAGAAAACGCTAAAGAAAATACATTAAGAACCTACAATGTCCATTAACAACCGACGACTGCGGCCATGCAAAGACAGCCAGATTCTGTGATGGATCACGATTCTTCGGTCGCAGAGTGGTCGCTGGCAGGGTTACGGGAGAGTTCTGGCAGAGTAGGAACGTTCGGGTCCTGGACATTGCTATGAGACGAGATGACGGTAGTTACGTTACGATCTGAGGACGAGGCTACCTGCGGAGCAACGCGCGGGAAAGTAGTAATTGAGGATGAAGATGAAGATACTGGTCCGTGAAGAATACGGTCGGATTCGTTCGCAGAGGATTCGGTGGGTGAATGGAGGCCCCCGGCGAGGGTGCTGCTAGGGGCAGGCAGGAGGGGAGTCGACCATAGGGAGCCAGGTACCATAGCAGGAGAGACGATGGTTGTCAATGTTTCCTCGTTGGGTTGCAGAGCAGCACCGCGGGCAAGGGTAAATTGAAGGATGGGTTTGGCCGGAGACGGGATGTCAGCGATGACTTCTGTTGCACCATCGGCGGCTATATCCTGTGAAGCTTCAGAAGGGATATTTGTAGTTCGAGAGGCAGGACCAGACGACGTAGTGACCGGGATAGGACGTGTCGAAGTCTCAGGGACATCACCAGATGAGGACTCGTTTGTGAGGTGTGTGCCGTTATGAGTTGGATTCGGTGCAGGTAAGGGAATGGTAGGGGTAGTAAGACTGTGGGCGGGCCCACTTGTTACACGCTCGCTCACGTGGGAATGATGGTCTGAGAGGTAACACAAAGGATACGAGGATTGGTCACGTAGAATGGGGTCGTCGTCGGTGGTGGAAGCGTCAAACGCTGTAGGGGCAGCATCGGTGCCTTGGTGTAAATCGATGTAAAGGTGGCGAATCCTGACGAGAATCTTGATGGCGCTGTCCGGATTGGTGCTGTTCTGTACATCTGAAACTATTTCGTTCCACAAGGCACAGAATTCGTGCTGCAGTTCAGGAAGGGCATTTCGTATATCGAATTCGGAAAGTGATGGCAGTATTTCTTTTGATGACGTGTCAGCCACATCTCGATTGTCCTCCAAAGAGCGAAAGATCAGGCGAGTGATGTGGATCAAGTTGGCGAGTAACACGCTATCTTTGCCATGTTGCAGGTAGCGTGGAAGATTATCGCCTAATTGGTCCGTAGCAAGCGTGACCCAACGGTCTTCGCTTCCCTGGGTGCGTGCGATGATCAGAGCAACAAGACTGTGTGCACACAAATTAGTCTCTTCGTGCCTGGTAGTCTCTTTGTGGTCGTGCTTGTTTCCGCTTTTCAGAGATTCCGCCACTCCAGCGGAGTACAGGAGGTTGCCCCACAGCCCCATGGAGGCGTACCGAAGGATTACCTCAACTGCTTCGGAAAGACGTGCTGCACCGGCGGCCTTCACACCGATGACAAACCGCCGTCGTTTGTCCGACTCAGATAGCGAATTGGACCAGTTAGCACTGAACAGGAAATTGACCAAGGCGGAGGACAGTCTCTCACTGCCAAGTTTTGCAAGAAGGGATAGGGGACCGTCGACCCAGCCTGAGTTAACGAAGCCTGGGATCGCCTCAAAGAACTTCTCCAGTTCATGATCTTCGACTAATGTATCGAATGTCCACTCCAGAATATGCCCTTCGATCTTTGATTTAATGTTCTGAACAGCTTCCTCAGCCATCTCCTTGTGCCGTAACAACCCGACAATTGAGGTAAGGGGTGTATAGTATGGGCTCTCCAGCCAGAAAATTGGCATAAACGTGATGCCTAAATATCCCGCCGTAGAAATTCCGACCCACCAAACGACGGCTAAAAAGACAGGACGACTGACATTGAAGAGATATATGAGAAGGCCGAAAAAGAAGAGGAACAGAGAAAGATGTATCATTGAGGGCAACGCTTCAACAGCCCACGAGAGCCGGAACTTGTCAACGCCATCCGCATAGAATGCACGGATCCGCGCACGGCGCTGTGGGGTATACCGTGAAGGCTGAGTGATCCTGAGGTATCGACGAGCCCATTGCTGGAGCAATGTCGCCAGCATAGCACAGGTGAGACCGATAACCAAGCTTAAGAACCAGAGTGAGTTCACCCAGATGATATATTTCGGCGGAGAGAAGGGAGGTGGTTGAGCTAGTGTGGAAGGGATGAACGGACGAGATATGTTGGGGTCTGCGAGAGCTTGAAGCTTATACATATTCTCGAGATAGAATGCGGAAGTATCCTGCGGGTTTTGTTTGAGGTCCACGACGGTCACTGCGACCAATGCCGCGACGGCTGCGGAGAACAATCCAGTCTACAATTTTTGGCTTGGTGTGTGAAGTGTTGTACGGAAAGCAAGATGGTGACTCACGAAGATGATGATGCCATCAGCATCTTTCTGCCAACGTTCGGCCATCTTGTTGTCTTCGACTTCTGTCATTCTCTGATACAAGAAGAAGAGAGGCCCGGAGCTATCAGCAAACACGGGCTATTTCTCCCGAGATTGCTTCTCCTGAGGCTGGTTTGGGGGAGGATCTAGGTACAATTGGCGAGGATAGGGCCGAGGGGCGGGTAACATACCTGGATTCACCCCCTGAGTCATGTCAACGGTTGTATCTGCCATTGAAAAGATATTGTGTGCTATGGGTCGTAAGAGGATGGAGAGTCCTTCATGTGCACTCGAATAGCAACGTGTCCTCCCTAAGAGCGTGGGGTCGAGGGTTGACGCCGCCAAGCCCACGCACGTGCGTCCAGCTCGACTTGGGCGGTAACATTTATCGGATGGCAGCTTGGGAGCGACGAACTCGTCAGACTTTGGAAAGAATGCAGAGTTGTCAAGACGAGCTTATATAGCTCCACATCTGCCCAGTTGTTTATCAGTGTGCTAGGCGACAGCGTTACGAGGCGGTAAACGGGCATTGGAACGCGAATGATGGCGGTTTGAGAGGGTGAGATTACTAACTCTAACTGAAATATACGATACGGGAGATCGAACCCTTCGGGGCAGTACCAGCGCTACTAGGCTAGTCACTAGCGTTGGTACTGCACAAGTGCGGATGTAGGCCCCAGAGACGGGGCATCGCCCAATGACGACACACAGCTTCGGGACTGTCATTGGCGCTTTCCAGCAACTCGGATCATTCAGACTCGGATGTGCCTCGTCATCACGCGGGAGTGGTCATAGCTATGCCGCCAATGCCCGCCATTCAAGGCGGAGAAGTCGCCTGAGATGGCGACGACGACATATCAAGCATCTGGCACTTTCATTCGACTGCATGCCATCGAAATTACGAGCCTTAAATATGCTACCTGCCGGCTGACTCGATGTTGTGGTCATTCCTCCAGGACTGATCAGTGATCATGTCATGGAAATGGTGATGGAACCCGTGACCTCTACGCGGAGGTAATTAGAACGATTTAAGATCGTTCAAGAACCGTCCTAAATGGTTCTAAATACATTTGCTTTTACGATAGGAGTGCTTCCACAATTCTGCTGTACCGTATGTACTGTACGTACTGTACAGTACAGCATCTACTGTAGTAGTCACTCACTGTTTATAGTCACATCACGTGGGTGGCCCTGCCAGCTTGATGCGCCGGGCTAGGGCTAGCAATAGTAGAACAGTCGCAACAGAGCAGGATGGCTACTCCCGCCAAAATCAAAGAAGAATATGATATTATCATCGCAGGCGGTCCGTCGTCATCGCCTACTTTTACTCTGCATCTCTTCTGAGCGGTGAGGATATCTGACAGGCGGCGCTGCGGGGTGCATCGTCGCCGGCCGTCTTGCAGCGGCAGACCCCAATCTACGCATCCTCGTTCTCGAGGCGGGTCCTACGACATACAACGACCCCGCACATACCCAGCCCATGCGCTACCCGACCCACCTCTCTCCAGGCTCGCGCACCATGCGCGTGCACACCAGCCGACCAAGTGCTGCGCTTGGGGGCCGCACGACGACTGTGCAGTGCGGACAGTGTCTCGGCGGTGGAGGCAGCGTCAACTGTACGTCTTGTGCCTTTATGTTCTCTCAACGGTTGTGCGAAAACGACGACTGACGGCCGGTGTGCGTCATATGTGCGTTCTAAATCAGCCATGATGTATACACGTGCATCTGCTTCGGACTACGATGACTGGGAGACGGAGTATCATAACCCTGGGTGGGGATCGAGTGACCTTATCCCGCTCCTGAAAAAGGTGCGTAAAACCTTTTTGTGTTCGACTCACATTCACTTGTCCCCGAAGACGGAGACGTACCAGGTTACCGCTGGAGGGCCAACTCATGGCACCAACGGCCCCCTCAAGGTCTCCGAAGGTGGGTTGTTCACGGACCTCGGACAGCAGTTCCTCGACGTCTCGCGCGCGCTTGATCCCGACCGTGCTTTGGCCCCGTCCGACACGGATACAAATGACCTCTCAACAATCAATGTGTACACCGTGCGTGCTCTCACCCTACCCCGCATCGCCACTTGATATATCTCCTATGTTTCCACCGAATCGCACGCAGAGATGGCGCAAGTTCGTACATGGTCACTGCGGTGCTCCACACGAGAGTACTAATGTTCGTGCTTGCGAACAGGTGGATAAACGCAGAGACGGGCAATCGCTCCGATGTGCCGCACCACATGATCTACCCTCTCAAGGAGACGCGTCCAAACCTCCACATTTTGACGGGCGTACATGTTCAGCACGTTACATTCGATAGGTACGATCCAGCTCGTTTTTCCCTCTAAACAGAGCGTCAACCTATGCAGTGAGAGCTGCGCGACTGGTGTTGCCTTCACACTCAACCCGCTATTTCACCCGGATGGCCCAAAGGAAACACGTACAGTCCGCGGGACGAAACTGGTAGTTCTCTCTGCTGGGTCTTTCGGTACCCCGGGCATACTGGAGCGCTCTGGGATAGGTTCCAAGGGCGTGCTAGAGCGGGTTGGAATGAAGCAGCGAGTGGACTTGCCTGGCGTCGGCGAGAATTATCAGGGTCCGTTGCGTGATAGCTACTGGGAACCGGCCACGTTCCTGACTTTGTATGTATGCAGATCACAACGTCATGTTCTTTCCATACGTTGCTGCGGACGAGGCACAGACATTCGATGCAATTTTCCGTTGTGATGAAGGAGCGATCGACGGTGTGTTCTCTTTGCACACATAGGGACTCACGTTTTTAATTAATTTGCGCCTCAGCTGCCACTGCCGAATTTGCCAAGACCAAGAAGGGTCCCCTAGCGTCCAAGTACTCTAATTCTTTCTTTTTTGTCCGTCTCTCGCTGACAGTAGTATCAGCGGTGTCGACGCGGGGATCAAATGGCGCCCCGAGCCATCTGAACTGGCCGAGTTGGGTCCTGAATTCAAGGAGGTGTGGGATTCCTACTTTGCCAACGCGCCTGAAAAGCCTGTCTTGTGGATCGGGGTAGTCTCTACGTGCGTCCCTCGACTGGTTCGCTGAGGCTGTTTGCACTACTAATACACATGATGCAGGCTCTCCGGCTATGCGAGTCTGGGACCGTCGCGTAAATACTTCACACTTGCTGCCTTCACCGTAAGCACGATGACTCTGCGATTTTATGATAGTGCTCTTTACGCCTGTCATGTCTGACATGCACCTACTTGTTACAATAGGAATATCCCGTCGCGCGTGGACACGTGCACATCACCGATGGTGAGGACGTCTCCGCACCAATCGACTTTGTTCCTGGCTACCTCGAATCGTCAGCCCCAAGCTTGGCACCCGCTCGCGAATGTACTGACGCTTGTTCCTCCCCCAGGATGGCAGACGTCAAGCCCCTGATGTGGGGGTACAAATTCACGCGTGAGATTGCGCGGCGGATGCCTCACTTCCGCGGTGAGCCGCCCACGATGCATCCCGCGTTTAACCCAGGCGGTACTGCTGCGATCGTCGAGCGTGCGGAGGGCCCCATTGCATTTGATGCGGCCCCGATCGTGTATTCGGAAGAGGACGAGCGTGCGCTTGAGACGTACGTGCGTGCGACGGGTGCGTGCCTTATCTTTACCCCTCGCGTAGTATCTCCCCCCTCATATCATGGATGATTCCTGATGTTGGCAACGCCCAGTCAACACCGCTTGGCATGCGGTGAGTCTCGCTCGTCCTTTGGCCCTTGTGTGTGATGTATTGGTGATGGGATGGGGTGGCTGACGGATGCGCGTCGGGTTTATGTTTATTGCTATGTTAGCTCGGCACATGCGCGATGAAGCCGCTCGAGCAGGGCGGCGTCGTCGACTCGCACTTGAACGTCTATGGCCTCAAGCGCCTCAAAGTCGCGGATCTGTCCGTCGGGCCAGGCAACGTTGCTGCGAACACATACTCAACTGCGCTGGTTATCGGAGAGAAGGCGGCTGTGATTATCGCAGAGGAACTGGGCATCACGGGTGTCGTCTAAGGTCCAAGGGCAGGGCGCACATGCGTAGTTGAACGACACTATTGTTGTAGGGGTTTGTATAATATATGCGTATCCGCGGAAGGGGGTGTTGGTCCTCAACCAATTGTATAACGTTACTACCCTGAAGCGCTCCGCACAAGGGCTTTATTTACAAAGTTGAATGAATCCAAACTTCAAGTTGTAAGTATGTACGTGTGTCCTTTCGCGTGTCCTTTCGCGTGTCAGATTCCCAGCTCCCCCACCTATGTACCTTCCCATTAATAATACATATCACTTCCTCGCCTACTCTGCAGGTGAGGGCGATAACCCCCGCGGCGCACCCACACCCTCAGACGCATACGATGCAGGGGTTGGAGTTGGACGGCATCGCCGTCCACACCCACCCCCAGACTCGCAGCACTGGGAACAGTATTACCGCTCCCCATCGGCTCAGGTGATTGCACCATAACGTACGACCGGCCGAGCAGTGATTCCGGCGAGCGCATGCCACCGCGGCGCAAGCGTGGTATCGTGCGCGGGCTACGAAGGTCTGCGGGTAGGTGCGGAGGCAGTGGGAGCAACGTGCTGTTGCTCGGAAGCCATGAGAGGAACGCGGGTTAGTCCCGTGCCTCTGCGGCTTGTGTCGTTGTCGTTGCCGGTGCTGGGCTCGAGCGCGCGCTCGGGGTTGCAACTGCCCCAGTACCCGTGCCTGAGCCCGTGCCTGCGCTGATACTGGTGCTAGGGGTGGCGCTCTCGAGGACGGGGCTCCACGGTAGTTCCGGACGGCGGGATGGGAAGAACCGGGGGGATGGCACCCTCGTCGTATTTTGGTGTAGCACGTATAGATGTATTCGGTGCTGCCGTCCCCGTCGTCTGCGCCGTAGAGTCGTCCACTTCCTCCTGCGACAACGTTATCGCGTCCGAATGAGCGCCGTCGTGGTGTAAAGTCAGTAAAGTCGACTGTTCAGGAGCGGGCCGGGAGACGCCGCATGGATGGCCGACAGGTGAACGGTGGCACGGATGGCGCTCAGGCTGTGACAGGGGATGGAGGGCCCCATCCATCTGGGGAAGTGTCGCGCAGGAGAGCCCAGTCCTCGCGACGTGTAGCTGAGCGCAGCAGATAGTGCAAGTGGGGGGCCCGGGGGGTGGGGGAGAAATGTGGTTCCATGGAGGCTGGGTAGAGTCGGGGTGGGCTCGGTGTGGAGGGCAGCGAAGAGAGGTGGAAACGTACAAGAGCCAGGATTTGCATACGCATCGTATAGATCAGAGTCCATGCGGGCACCTTCCACAGCATAAGGGTCCACCATACTCTCCGAGCTGTCGTCATCATCGTCCCTTCTTCGGGTAGCATAGCGAGGTAGTCGGTAAGATTAAGCGAACAGCGGGTGTGGAGACTGTGTACACCACAGTCGCGATAGACACTGATGTGGCGAATGTGCCAGTGCGCAGGCCTTTAGCCGTGCGGTCAGATATGAGCCGACGGTCGGCAGCTGCTTGACGTTGACGGCGCTCAGCAAGTTCCTATAACGAAGTTTGGTGGTTGGGAATGAGTGCATATAGGGGTAGAAAGAGACCCTGACGCCTGAAGAGCAGCTCCATCGACAGAAAACTTCATAAGTTATGGACGGCCCAGGCTTTCGAGTTTTGATCTTTTCACCGCGCCAGAGCTAAATTGAAAGAGGAAATGGCGAACAATGATATGTTTAGCACTGTTGAAGACGGGGAAGGGGTGGCCACTGGCATGGTGAAATGGCGAGCGTATATCAACGAGCTCATTGCTGAAGCTATGTCGCCAGCATGGCACAAGTAAGACTGATAGCTAAACTCAGGAACCAGAGTGGGTTGACGTATTTCGGGGGAGAGAAGGGAGGTGGTTCAGCTGGAGTGGAAGGGATGAATAGACGGGATATCGATATCTTGGGGTCTGCGATGAATTTGAAGGTTTTGCTTGAGGTCCACGACAGTCACCGCAACCAACGCTGTGACGGCCGCAAAGAACAGTTTTGGGGGTGGAATTGTGGCAATTCCTCTTGACAAGGTCGATTGGCGACGTCGATTACAGTATTTTGAGATATAGGCCTCAGCAATTGAACCCAGGCAATAGCTTAGAATAAGCGCATTCTACGTATGTGGATGAGAACAAATTTATACTGGGACTAGCGATGAAGATAAGCGAGAACGGTAAGCACAAAGGTAATATACAGGCAAACGCTCTGGATACAGTATGTTGGGGAAGGGTGTACGAAAGACCTGTCGTCATTCGACTGGTTTCATGATGAGAGCCGACGTTCTCCATACACAATACATACAACGGTCAGTACACAAGTCAGAACACAAATCAATCAAACCACAATACAAGGAGGCGAGGAGGGACTTGAGATAAAATGGGGACAGAAACGAGGATACCTATCAGTATGGCAAGTAGTCATCTTGTTCGGAAGTTTGGGTGCACCAGAGAATGCCTCAACCCTTGGCACAGCCCACCGCGAGTAGAATCAACACCCAGGATCAATAAGAAAGCTGAGCCTCGTCAGAAAACGCTAAAGAAATTACATGAAGACCCTACAATGTCCATTAACAACCGACGACTGCGGCTCGCTCGGCCATGCAAAGACAGCCGGGATTCTGTGATGGATCAAGTTTCTTCGGTCACAGGATGGTCGCTGGCGAGGTTACGGGAGAGTTCGGGCAGAGTAGGAATATTCGGGCCCTGGACATCGCTATGAGATGAGATGGCGGTAGTTACATTATGACCTGAGGACGATGCTACCTGCGGAGTAACGCGCGGGAAAGCAGTAGTTGAGGATGAAGATGAAGATACTGGTCCATGAGGAATACGGCCGGATCCGTTCACAGAGGGTCCAGTGGGTAGATAGAGGCCCCCGGCGAGGGCGCTGCTAGGGGCAGGCAGGAAGGGAGTCGAAGATAGGGAGCCAGGTACAATAGCAGGAGATACGGTGGTTGTCAATGTTTCTTCGTTAGGTTGCAGAGCAGCACCGCGGGCAGGAGTAAATTGAAATTGAAGGATGGGGTTGGCCGGAGATGGGATGTCAGCAATGACTTCTGTGGTACTATCGGCGGCTATATCCTGTGAAGCTTCAGAAGGGATATTTGTGGTTCTCGAGGCAGGACCAGACGACGTAGTGACCGGGATAGGGCGTGTTGAAGTCTCAGGGACCTCACCAGATGAGGACTCGTCTGTGGGGTGTGTGGTGGTATGAGTTGGATTCAGTGGAGGTAAGGGAATGGTATGGGTAGCAAGACTGTGAACGGACTCTCCTGTTGCGTCGTCGCCCATGCCGGAGCGATGGTCTGGGAGGTGGCACAAACGATACGACGATGGGTCACATAGAATGGGGTCGTCATCGGCGGTGGAAGCGTCAAACGCTGTAGGGGCAGCATCGGTGCCTTGATGTAAATCGATGTAAAGGTGGCGGATCCTGACGAGAATCTTGATGGCGCTGTCCGGATTGGTGCTGTTCTGTACATCTGAAACTATTTCATTCCACAAGGCACAGAACTCGTGCTGCAGTTCAGGAAGGGCATTTCGTATATCGAATTTGGAAAGTGATGGCAATATTGCTTCTGATGACGTGTCAGCCACATCTCGATTGTCCTCCAAAGAGCGAAAGATCAGGCGAGTGATGTGGATCAAGTTGGCGAGTAACACGCTATCTTTGCCATGTTGCAGGTAGCGTGGAAGATTACCGCCTAATTGGTCCTTAGCAAGCGTGACCCAGGTGTCGTCGCTTCCCTGCATGCGTGCAATGACCAAAGCAACAAGGCCCTGTGCACACAAATTAGTCTCATTGGAGCCGTTCTTGACTCTGCTTTTCAACAATTCCGCTAGTTCAGCTGAGTACAGGATTATGTCCCACAGCCCATTGAAAGCGGAGGAAAGGATGAACTGAACTGCTTCGGAAAGACGTGCTGCATCGGCGGCCATCACACCGATCACAAACCGCCGTCTTTTGTCCGATTCCGAGAGCGAATTGGACCAATAAGTACGGCGTAGGAAAACAGATAGAGCAGAGGACAGTCTCTCACTGCCAAGATTTGCAAGAAGGGATAGGGGATTGTCGACAATGTCTGAGTTAATGAAGCCTGGGATCGTCTCAAAGAACTCCTCTAGTTCGTGATCATCGACCAGTCTGTCCAATGTCCACTCCAGGATACCCTCGTCGATCTTTGGTGCCGTCTTCTGAACAGCGTCCCAAGGCGTCTCCTTTTTCTGTAAACACAAGAACATACCGGTAAGTGGTGTACGGTATGGGCTCTCCCGCAAGAAAATAGGTGAAAACGTGAAGTGTAAATAGAGCAAAGCAAAGAAACCGACCCATAAGGCGACGAGGAAAACGGCGAGAAAATCGACATTGGAGAGATATATGAGAAGGCCGGAAAAGAAGAGGAGTAGGGAAAGTTGTATCTGGTTGGTTAACCCAACAACAAACCCGGGCATCTGCGACTGGTCAAAGCCACGCGCAAAAAATGCACGCATCCTTGCGCGGCGATGCGGGCCATACCGTAAAGGCTGAGTGAGGGATCGGTATTGACGAGCCCATTGCTGAAGCATTGTCGCCAGCATAGCACAGGTAAGATTGATAGCTAAGCTTAAGAACCAGAGGGAGTTCACCCAGATAACATACATCGGTGGAGAGAAGGGAGGTGGTTCAGCTGGAGTGGAAGGGATGAATGGACGAGATATGTTGGGGTCTGCGAGAACTTGAAGTTTATACATATTCTCGAGATAGAATGCAGAAGTGTCCTGCGGGTTTTGTTTGAGGTCCACGACGGTCACTGAGATCAGCGCCGCGACGACTGCGGAGAACAATCCGGTCTACAAATTTTGACTTGGTGTGTGAAGTGTAGCATAGAACGTAAGATGAGGGCTTACGAAGATGATGATGATGTCGGCTTCTTTCAGACAACGGTCGACTATCTTATTGTCTTCACGCTCTGCCATCCTCTTATACATGGAGAAGATAGGCCCTGAGCTATCAGCAGATTCCTGATTTTGCTCCCTTCGACGCTGTTCGCGGCGACGATCTAGTGTACACATGGGCGAAATTAGCGAGGATTAGGCCGAGTAGCGGGTAACATACCTGCCAGTGAGTTATTCCTCACCTGAGTCATCTCAACGGCCGCATGGGTCGGTTCCGCCATTAAAAAGATATCGGTATTGTGTGCTATGGATCGTAAGAGGATGGAAGGTCCTTCGTGCACTGGGATAGCAACGTGTCCTCCTTAAGAGCGTGGGGCCGAACGCACGTGCGTCCAGCTCGACTTGGGCAATAACACATTCATCGACTCGGAATGACAGCGTGGAAGCGACGAACCCGCCAGATGCCGGAAAGAATGCGGAGTTGCCAAGACGAGCATATATGGCTCCCATCTGCCAGTTGTTTATCAGTGCGCTAGGCGACAGCGCTGATATGAGACACGGGAAGGAAACTGATCGAACCCTTCGAGGCAGTACCAACGCTACTACTTCTTCTATGTCTAGCCACTCACGGTTTACAGTTTATACAGTCACATCACGTGGGTAGTCCGGCATCCCGGCTTGATGCGGGCTAGCAATCGCAGTACTTAAGCATAGTACAATCCGCGAACAGTCGCGACAGAGCAGGATGGTTACTCCCGCCAGAATCAAAGGAGAATATGATATTATCATCGCAGGCGGTGCGTCGTCATCGCCTACCTCTACTCTGCATCTCTTCTGACCGATGCGGTCCGGATGTCTGATAGGCGGCGCTGCGGGGTGCATCGTCGCCGGCCGTCTTGCAGCGGCCGACCCCAATCTACGCATCCTCGTCCTCGAGGCAGGTCCTACGACATATAACGACCCCGCACATACGCAGCCCATGCGCTACCCGACCCACCTCGCTTCAGGCTCGCGCACCATGCGCGTGCACACCAGCCGACCAAGTGCCGCGCTTGGGGGCCGCTCGGCGACTGTGCAGTGCGGACAGTGTCTCGGCGGTGGAGGCAGCGTCAACTGTACGTCTTGTTCTCTCAACGGCTGTGCGGAAACGACGACTGACGGCGGGGTGCGTCATGTGTGCGTTCTAAATTAGCCATGATGTATACACGTGCATCTGCTTCGGACTACGATGACTGGGAGACGGAGTATCATAACCCTGGGTGGAGATCGAATGACCTTATCCCGCTCCTGAGAAAGGTGCGTAAGACCTTTTTGTGTTCGACTCACATTCACTTGTCCCCGAAGATGGAGACGTACCAGGTTACCGCTGGAGGGCCAACTCATGGCACCAACGGCCCCCTCAAGGTCTCCGAAGGTGGGTTGTTCACGGACCTCGGACAGCAGTTCCTCGACGTCTCGCGCGCGCTTGATCCCGACCGTGCTTTGGCCCCGTCCGACACGGATACAAATGACCTCTCAACAATCAATGTGTACACCGTGTGTGCTCTCACCCTACCCCGCATCGCCACCTGATATATCTCCTATGTTTCCATCGAATCGCACGCAGAGATGGCGCAAGTTCGTATATGGTCACTGCGGCGTTCCACACGAGAGTACTAACTGAATGTTCGTGCTTGCGAACAGGTGGATAAACGCAGAGACGGGCAATCGCTCCGATGTGCCGCACCACATGATCTACCCTCTCAAGGAGACGCGTCCAAACCTCCACATTTTGACGGGCGTACATGTTCAGCACGTTACATTCGATAGGTACGATCCAGGTCAATTTTCCCTCCTAAACAGAGCTTCAACCTATGCAGTGAGAGCTGCGCGACTGGTGTTGCCTTCACACTCAACCCGCTATTTCACCCGGATGGCCCAAAGGAAACACATGCAGTCCGCGGGACGAAACTGGTAGTTCTCTCTGCTGGGTCTTTCGGTACCCCGGGCATACTGGAGCGCTCTGGGATAGGTTCCAAGGGCGTGCTAGAGCGGGTCGGAATGAAGCAGCGAGTGGACTTGCCTGGCGTTGGCGAGAACTATCAGGGTCCGTTGCGTGATAGCTACTGGGAACCGGCCACGTTTCTGACTTTGTATGTATGCAGATCACAACGTCATGTTCTTTCCATACTTTGCTGCGGACGAGGCACAGACATTCGATGCAATTTTCCGTTATGATGAAGGAGCGATCGACGGTGTGTTCTCTTTGCACACATAGGGACTCACGTTTTTAATTAATTTGCGCCTCAGCTGCCACTGCCGAATTTGCCAAGACCAAGAAGGGTCCCCTAGCGTCCAAGTACTCTAATCCTTTCTTTCTTGTCCTTCTCTCGCCGACAGTAGTATCAGCGGTATCGACGCGGGGATCAAATGGCGCCCCGAGCCATCTGAACTGGCCGAGTTGGGTCCTGAATTCAAGGAGGTGTGGGATTCCTACTTTGCCAACGCGCCTGAAAAGCCTGTCTTGTGGATCGGGATAGTCTCTGCGTACGTCCCTCGACTGGTTCGCTGAGGCTGTTTGCACTACTAATACACATGATGCAGGCTCTCCGGCTATGCGAGTCTGGGACCGTCGCGTAAATACTTCACACTTGCTGCCTTCACTGTAAGCACGATGACTCGGTGATTTTATGATAGTGCTCTTTATGCCTGTCATGTCTGACATGCACCTACTTGTTACAATAGGAATATCCCGTCGCGCGTGGACACGTGCACATCACCGATGGTGAGGACGTCTCCGCGCCAATCGACTTTGTTCCTGGCTACCTCGAATCGTCAGCCCCAAGCTTGGCACCCGCTCGCGAATGTACTGACGCTTGTTCCCCCCAGGATGGCAGACGTCAAGCCCCTGATGTGGGGGTACAAATTCACGCGTGAGATCGGGCGGCGGATGCCCCACTTCCGCGGTGAGCCGCCCACGATGCATCCCGCGTTTAACCCGGGCGGTACTGCTGCGATCGTCGAGCATGCGGAGGGCCCCATTGCATTTGACACGGCCCCGATCGTGTATTCGGAAGAGGACGAGCGTGCGCTTGAGACGTACGTGCGTGCGACGGGTGCGTGCCTTATCTTTACCCCTCGCGTATCTCCCCCTCATATCATGGATGATTCCTGGTGTTGGCAACGCCCAGTCAACACCGCTTGGCATGCGGTGAGTCTCGCTCGTCTTTTGGCCGTCGTGTGTGATGTATTGGTGATGGGATGGGATGGCTGACGGATGCGCGTCGGGTTTATGTTTATTGCTATGCTAGCTCGGCACATGCGCGATGAAGCCGCTCGAGCAGGGCGGCGTCGTCGACTCGCACTTGAACGTCTATGGCCTCAAGCGCCTCAAAGTCGCGGATCTGTCCGTCGGGCCAGGCAACGTTGCTGCGAACACATACTCAACTGCGCTGGTTATCGGAGAGAAGGCGGCTGTGATTATCGCAGAGGAACTGGGCATCACGGGTGTCGTCTAAGGTCCAAGGGCAGGGCGCACATGCGTAGTTGAACGACACTATTGTTGTAGGGGTTTGTATAATATATGCGTATCCGCGGAAGGGGGTGTTGGTCCTCAACCAATTGTATAACGTTACTACCCTGAAGCGCTCCGCACAAGGACTTTATTTACAAAGTTGAATGAATCCATAGCTAAAAACTTATGAGTATGTACGTGTGTTCTTTCGCGCGCGTGTCAGATTCCCAGCTCCCCCACCCATGTACCTCCCCATTAATAATACATACCACCTCCTCGCCTACTCTGCAGGTGGGGGCGATAATCCCCGTGGCGCACCCACACCCTCAGGCGCAGGCGCTGGAGTTGGACTCGCAGCAACGGGGACAGTATTACCGTTCCCCATCGGCTCAGGCGATTGCACCATAACGTGCGACCGGCCGAGCAGCGATTCGGGGGCGCACGCCACCACGGCGCAAGCGTGGTATCGTGCGCGGGCTACGAAGGTCTACGGGTGGGTGTGGGGGCAGTGGGAGCAACGTGCTGTTGCCCGGAAGCCATGAGAGGAACGTGCGTTGGTCCCGCGCTTCTGTGGCTTGTGTTGATGTCGTTGTCTTTGTCGTGCCAGTGCCGGGCTCGAGCGCGCGCTCGGGGTTGCAACTGCCCCAGTACCCATGCCTGAGCCCGTGCCTGCGCTGGTACTGGTACTAGGGGTGGCACTTTCGGGGACGGGACCCCACGGTAGTTCCGGACGGCGGGCTGGGAAGAACCGGCGGGGTGGCACGCTCGTCGTATTTTGGCGTAGCACGTGTAGATGTATTCGATGCTGTCATCCCCGTCGTCTGCGCCGTAGAGTTGTCCACTTCCTCCTGCGACAACGTTATCGCGTCCGAACGAGCGCCGTCGTGATGTAAAGTCAGTAAAGTCGACCGTTCGGGAGCGGGCCGGGAGACGCCGCATGGATGGCCGACGGGTGAACGGTGGCGCGGAAGGCGCTGTGACAGGGGATGGAGGGTCCCATCCATCTGGGGAGGTGTCATGCAGGCCCAGTACTCGCGACGTGTAGGGCAGCGCAGCACATAGCGCAAGTGGGGCGGAGTGGAGGAGATACGTGGTTCCGTGGAGGCTGGGTAGAGTCAGGGTGAGCTCGGTGAGGAGGGCAGCGAAGAGAGGTGGAAACGTACAAGAGCCAGGATTTGCATACGCGTCGTATAGATAAGAATTCATGCGAGCACCTTCCACAGCATCAGAAGGGTCCACCATACTCTACAAGCTGTCGTCATCATCTTCCAGGTTCTTCGGTTAGCATAGCGAGGTAGTCGGTAAGATTAAGCGAACGGCGGGCGTTGAGACTGGGTACACTACAGTCGCGATAGATGCACTGTGATGCGGCGAATGTGCGCAGGCCTTTAGCCGTGCGGTCAGATATGGGCCGACGGTCGGCAGCTGCTTGACGTTGACGGCGCCCAGCAACTTCCTATAACGAAATTTGGTGGTTGGGGACGAGCGCATATAGGGGTAGAAAGAGACGCACCCTGACGCCTGACAAGCAGCTCTGTCGACATAAAAGCTTCATTAGATATGGTCGGCCCAGGCTTTTCGAGTTTTGATCATTTTACCGCGCCAGAGCTAAATTGAAAGAGGAAAGGGCGGACAGTGACGCGTTTAGCACCGTTGAAGACAGGGAAGGAGTGGCCATTGTGAAATGGCGAGCATATATCAACGAGCCCATTGCTGAAGCAATGTCGCCAGCATGGCACAGGTAAAACTGATAGCTAAACTCAGGAACCAGAGTGAGTCCACCTAGATGACGTATTTCGGGGGAGAGAAGGGAGGTGGTTCGGCTGGAGTGGAAGGCATGAATGGACGAGATACCGATATCTTGGGGTCTGGGATGAGTTTGAAGGTTTTTCTTGAGGTCTACGACAGTCATCGGAACCAACGCCGCGACTCCGGTCTACAATTTTTGGTTTTGTGTGTGAAGTGCAGTATGGTAAGCAAGATAAATCAGCATCCCTCTACCAACGTTCGGTTATCTTATTGTCTTCATCCTCTGATACATGGAGAAGAGAGGCCTTGAGCGCCTCCGAGTCCGAGTCGACTTTCACGTTCATGTCACGTGGCCCTACGTATGCGTCGCCTGAGGCGGGAGATCAAAATGAGCGTGTGCAAGACATCTTTCACGGCTCCGCCTTATCCATCGAAGTCCTTCTTTGTCCTCTCTTTTTCAAAAATCTTGTAAGTATAGTACATCTACCTAGTAAGTGGGTTTGGGATACAGTTTTCATGATCAGACGAGGCTCACGGCCAGTCTCGTGTCCTCTCTGGGCTGGGCTGTCACTGATCCCAGAAACGTCTCGAATCATCATAGGTCCAACCCTCTTTTCCAAACTCGGCGTCTGCATCCTGCATCACGGTACTCCGCCAGCCCATGGCTGCTCATATATAATCTCTCGGATGCCTCCGTCCTCGGTGATACTCTAAGACAGCTCAGCTCAATGCCGTCACGGTGAACCACGTGCGCTATCGGAAAAAAAGCGGAAAGGAGACCTGGCTTCGCTGAGCGATAAGATTAATACCGAGGACCTGGCTTCAAATGGAACACAATACCTTCTTTTTAGCCCTCAGGCTCGTGGCGTATATCGCGCTTGTGAAGGGCTTCTACAGCACAGCACAGCCTCGATGGGGGTGTATATAACATGACAACCTTCGGATTTCCTCACCCATCCAGCATGTCTCTGTCTGCCCTCACACAACTTTGGTCGCTGCGCCAGCCTCCCGAGAGTTTGTCTGCGTTCGATGCTGGCTTAATTGTGCTAGCAACTAGCTTCGTAGGCTAATGATCCACGCTCTTTGCCACCAAATTCTCACAACCAGTTAGGGTTCTCATCTATATTTCCGCCATATTGAGCCTCGCTCCATGCTGTCACTCATCACTCTTCTAATCCTCGTCCCGGCGCTTCTCTCTGTCCCAATTTCCCACTGCATTCGATGGCCATTCGCTGCCGTTTCACTCGCGTTCATGGCATACGGTGCTTTTTTGATGTTCTTCACGTTCGCGTACCGCCTATCGCCGTTTCATCCCCTCGCCAATTATCCCGGGCCGCTAATTGCCAAGTCATCCAAGTGGTGGGGAGCATATGTCAGCGCCAGAGGGGACGCATATAGGTATTACAAGAATCTACATGATTGTTATGGTGACGTTGTAAGAGTAGGTTAGCGCAGGCTTCTTCTTATCATGACATGCTCACTTACCAAGTTCATCTGCAGGCCCCAATGAGCTCTCCATTCGGGATGCTTCTCTTATACGACAAGTACTCGGCCAAGGTGGCCTGCAAAGAGGACCACGTGCGTACACGACGTCTCTGTAGCGGCCAGATGCCTATTCATGATTATTAGGCTGGGAAGGAACGCCTGAGCCGCCATCACTAATCGCCCAGCGTGATCCTATAAAACACACGCATCATCGCAAGCGCTGGAACCGAGCGTTTTCATCCGTAGCGTTGAAAGAATACGAAGTTATCGTAGCAAAGCGTATTAGACAACTAGTTGGTTGTCTGGAGGACATCGTGCACGGGTCAGATCGGAAGGAGGGTACTGTGTTGAATATGGCTGGATGGTTCAATTACTTTAGGTGAGTCCGGTTCCTCATCCGCGCTTAACTTTGTTGTCATACGGTATTTCAGTACAGATTTCATGGGCGATATGACGTAAGTGTTTCGCGCACCGCGTTTGGATTAGATGCTGATTCAAATTTAACGCAGTTTTGGCGGTGGTTTCGAGCTGATGAAGGCTGGCGGAGATGTCGATGGCCTTTGGGCTCTTTTCGAGTCTAGCGTTTAGTACGTGTCCGCTCAAGTGAGTTTTATGTGCATCTCATTCCCCTTTAGTATCGGTACAGTCTTGGGACATATCCCATACATGTTACCTCTTGTTGCTGCTATTGCGGGACGGGGACGTGGGCCTCTGGTTCTCCTAGCGTTCGGCAGAGAAAGAGCCCTCGAGCGACTACAGATGGGCGCAAACAGGAAAGACTTGTTCTATTACTTGGTACGTCTCATATCAAGTCTGACGTCTTCATTCCATTGAAGCCGATTACAGAGCGGCGAGGAGCTCCCTGAATCAGAGCGCCCCTCTACCAACGCTGTTTCCCAGGATGGGGGTTTGGCTATTATTGCTGGTTCGGACACAACGAGCAGCGTCCTCACGGCTGTTGTCTACTACCTCTTACGCCACCCAGCGGCGTACGAGCGTCTACAGGAAGAAGTTGACGCTGCATTCCCAAGTGAGGAGGAGCCGCTAGACGTGACAAAGTTGAGCTGCATGGAATGGTTGAATGGTTGCATGTGAGTGGTTGTGCATGGAAGCGAGCTCTCGGATACTCATGTTCGTTGTGCAAACAGCAATGAGGCCCTTCGTCTTCAGCCCCCTATCCCAAGCGGGTCACAGCGCTCAGTGAATAAGGGAAAGGGTTATAAAGTACTTGGGAAACTGTAAGCAAGCACGTCCGCGGATTGGATCGCTTTCTAACGAGTTTATCGCACACATACAGGGTCATACCCGAGCAGACGCAGCTTTTTCTCCATCCTTACAGCATTCATCGGGACCCACGTTTTTTCCATACGCCTGAGGAGTTCCTGCCAGAACGCTGGTTTAGCACGGGCGCGCCCGCGGGAGAGCACAACACGGCCGCTTTCATCCCTTTCTTACGGTCCGACGATCTGCGCTGGGAAGAACCTGGCGCTGATGGAGATGCGCATGCTGCTCTGCTGGGTGTTGCGGCGCTTCCGCTTCTCCAAGGCCCCTGTGTTTTCTTATGAAGAGTGGGAGGAGAAGATTCAGGACTGCTTTGTGGTGCACCACGACCCTCTTTTGGTCAACGTGTCGCTTAGGGAGTGAAGACCTGGACACACAACCAACAGTGAATTGTCGTGTATTAATGTCATTCTAGCCAGCCAGGAGTGGCTTAGTAGAACAATGGTCTGAATGACTCGCACAAGTCATAATCTGGGAATATCGTGTGGCCAGTGGCGAGTCGTGTCGCTTATTTGAGGCAATCGTCGAACGACGGAATTTTTTTTCTAGAGAGGATTCTCGGTGATCGAAACGGGTAAACGACAATTGAACGTGTAGTGATGGTACAGACGAAGCCAAGCCAGGAGAAAGCAAGTCTCCCAGGTGAATAGACGGGAAAGACTGCCTTGCCAGAAGTTTCTGAGAATTGTTCACTGGCCATACTGGCATACTTCTTGACTACACGCAATATGAACTTTGTGCACTTTGGGGCGCCGAGGTACCTCCTCCACGTGATCTCTGTCAACACACTCTCCGAACCGTCAGAAAAACTTGGAGCAGCCCTCCGGGTACTCATGTCCGCGACGTTGCGAATATGGGAGAAGAGCTTGTTAGACACGTACGTAGCCGGTAGGGTGTCGAGTGCTCTTCATCGGAAGGGAAGTGGATAGTGACGCGTCGGCGTGATGACTGAAAACCCCCGAGTATGAACTTAAAATGTGAATGGGTGTGTAGTTTATGAGAATTGAACCATTTTAGGCTGCGTATCCTTCCATCATCTACATGGCTCACACACGAGAATCTCGAGAGAAGCTAAAATGACTCCAGATACTCTGTCACCAATGAAGCCGAACCTCTATCGTACGGTGCTTTTGTTTGTAAAGCTGACATAGTACTCCCGCTTCCCACTGTCTCATCCAACCCTGACACAACATCTCGATCTTGCTCGGACAAGGATCAATGGTGCGACTTGCGTACAAAGAGACCCAATTACTCACCGGAAAGGTGAGGGGATCATGCCCCATAATGCACAAAGTTGACCCAACGTTCCAGACTCACTCGTTTCTCTCGCCTCAGCTTCTGAACTGCATCTCGAAGTGCATTGGCGGATAGCTCATAGTAAGGAAGGCTTTCATCTTCACCAGAGAACATCGACGTGTAGAAATGTTCCGCCAGGTCCCGTCCATCCGTATCCGCCATCGCCCACATTGTCCCGACAACGCTTCGGAATCCAAGGTGCTGCATCGCTGCCGTAAGATGCAGTGCTTCATCAGCAATACTCCCATCTGTCAGCTCTGCAGTGTGGCAAGCAGAGAGGAATGCAAATTCGGCAGTGGCAAGTCGGGAGCGCACGATGTCCAGTAGCGTAAGACGATTGCCACCGTGAAGTATGAACGAGGCATCAAATGGTTTTCCCTCTTCTAAGACCCCATGGCATGTGAAGTGGGCAAGGCGATGGTGCCGAAGACTTTCTATCGTAGTTTCCGATGTTGCATCCTCTAAAACTGCACTATCGATCGAACTTCCTAAACTGCGTCTGATGACCTCAATCTCTTCTCCCACTCCAATGAGAGACGTGTCGGGTGGCGCGATAACCAGCAATGAGAGCGGATCCGATGTCTGTACGCTGGATTCGCGAGACTTGATGAGTGCAGAGAGTGTTGGGGTATAAGAGGGTACGTATACATCTGAGAAATACCTTTTGACCTTGTCCTTCGACGGAATTGGGCCCATCGCATGAAGAGGGAGAGAGCAGAAAACTGACGTCGGACACCACCAAATTCGTGATTGTTCGGGTATGTTCAACTCGTGGAGCTTGTCTATGACTGGTTGTCCAACGAGTTCATAAAGCTCTTCGAGTACATATCGTAAAGCACGTTTATATTGCATCGATTCGAGAACGTGTCTCTTTCGTGTGTCCGATAGCCGATCCGCCAATTCATTCGCTCTGTGATAGAAATCCTCGGCGGTGGGGATTAAAGAAGGAGGAGAGTCGTGCAAGACGAGGATCATATCGGAGCGTAATGAGCAATGATTGATTATAATGATCGGACCTCGTGATGCGGCGGCACGAAGCATGTCGAATGATGGCATCTTCAAGAAATTCTCAAAGCCGCGTAATCCTTGGATTTGAGAAGTGAGCGCATCACGCTCATTCAAGAGCATTCGTTGCTTCTTCAAAAAATTGCTAAACGCGTCCGTCCCTGCTTCGCCCGGGGCATCATCTTCGTCTATATCTCCAGTCGAACCTGGCGGAATAGACGTCATCAAAGTCTCGAGATTTTGGTTGATGATCGTGAGCTTGGTCGCTAGGGCCGGGTGGGCGCTAGAAAGTTGGTCGATTGATGTGCGGAGACCACGCATCCCTGACCAGAGCAGTGCTCGCCCCCGTTCGAGAGTCTGGATGGCCTCCTCCAGGCGACCTGTTTGGACTTGATAAGAGGCATACTCCAACGGGATCTTGTTTGCTTCCTTGATGGCGAGGAGATGAGCATGCTGCGTATGGAGGGTGGGTGTGAAAACGAGAGAGGTTTGCAACCATGACATGGCAGTCTCATACGCAGTTGAGACAGAAGGGTGCCCGGACACTCGCGCAATAGCTACCCAGGTGCATGCATGTCGTAGTTTGTCTGGAGGGATTGTGCATATGTGATCAATGGACATTTGAAGTACAAGGACCGCTTCGTCCAAGTCCTCTCGGCGATGAAGGAGCCGAAAGCGAGCAAGTAGACCTTGACGAAGCGATCGAAGGCCAAGGGTGTGGTTCCACCCTTGTGTACCTGGCAATTTGAGGACATGGCGCGAAAAATAAATTGACTCCTCGAGGAAGTAAATATCATGATTGCGATGGTAGGCCAAAAGGAGATCTAAAGCCAATTCATTGAGATGAATACAAATCAACACATCATTAGGAGTTGAGGCAAGGGCTATTTTGCGCCAATCGATGCTCTTTTCTAAATATATCGTGTCATCTGTACGCTCAAACTTGGCTTCATACCAATCTGCAAGCGCTCGGAGGTAATTCCTGTGATCAGCCGTCCCCGGAAGAGCACTTGAGATAAGGTCCGGTAGAAGCTGAATTTGGCGCTCAATTGTCGTCATGGAACAAGCCCTCCGGACATCCCGCCTGGCGTCCCATCCGATCGAACCTTCATCTGGTGTGCTCATGTGTTGGGGTGATGAGGGGGCAGCCCCTTGTGCAGGGCCGGAACTCACCATCTGGGGGTGTTCCGTGAGATGAAAGTACTTTGCACGTTTCTTCATGAGCTCTTCCAGATCCTGAGTAAGCTCAGGATCGTCTTCTAGGGAAGGATCGGCAAGCGCAGTGCGAACGCGGGACATGGCCTCCTCGAGAGTTTCCAGATTTGGATATGAAGTAAATTGGCTGTCAGCGACCGTTGCTGCCCAGAGGCGTGCATTACTTCGCGATGGATTCGTCTTGTCTCCCAATGGTTGGGAAGCCGCAATTTTGTCGAACAGAGCTATTGCTTCCTGAGAATCCCCAATCGAAGAATTCATGGAGGAGCGAAGAGCGAGAATTTCGGCCAGGGCTTTGGAAGCTCTGTGGGATCCTGGAGGACACCTTGGGATGGCTTCTCGTATGCATTCAACGACTTGATCGATGGCGTCTACAGGTACATTGTCCACTGCTGTATAAAACGACTCCTTCAAGATAACGATGGCATCGACTAGGTCATCTCCCGAGATATCAGAGACTAGAAGTTCACGGCACAAGGCCACCATCTCCTCGATGGACCGCGTCACAGCCGCACTGCCCACCTCGAACTGTGCATGAGTACCCAGTGCCTCGACAAATTTGATGATAATTTGACTACGCGAAACGCCGACGTGGTCGAGACGTAGGTCCGAATGATAAAGATGGCGACAGTAGTCAACGGAGTACTTGAGGTCCTCAGGCTGACTCGTTAGATGGAAGCGAGCGAAAAGAGAACATGCGAGTTGGAAGAAGCAAAATACGACATATGTACAGACGTCCGAGTCAATCAGGGGAGGAAGTGGAAGAAGGACGGCTTCCGTGAGGTGAAGAATCGCTTTGTCAATATCTTCTGGCTGCTCTGACAGGTTGTAACGGTTAAGTCGGTGAGTTATCAGCCGCGCGAGATTCATATGACGCTCTTGATGAGAATAGGGGCTCGACGAGAGCCAGAGCTGGAGTGTGGAAATACGGCTATCGAGTTCGTCGAGTCCGGTGGAAGAACCTTACAAATTGACAGGAAGAGGACGTCAAGACTCGGAGGCTGAGATTGGGTCCAAAGCGTACCCTGTGGGCTGTCCATAATCCGTATGTAACGGAAAGCGATCCGGGTCAGAGTTGGTGAAAACTGGGTGACTGAGGAAACGCGAATGCGATGGTCCAAAGACTCGGAGGGTGCTTTCAAGGAGCTACTAGTACAGTGTTTGGGATTCAATCGACAGCAGCACAGGTCACGCTTTCCGCACGTGCCTTGAATTAAATAAGCAAATTTAAAGGGCGCAGCGAAACCCTCAGACTGTCACGGTACTGGTATTTACTACCACGTCTCTACCAGCTGCAAGTCAATGGAAATGGTTCTCATGTCTCATACGTTTCTTCGCTCATCTTCCGGCTTCTCTGCGCCAAGCACGCCGTCTGTGTCAATTCACTCTGGTTCTTGGGCTTGACTATTAGCATTATCTATGCCCTGATGGCCACGTTGCTACGCCAGTGGGCACGTCGATAGATCAAAGTCACGCAGGCAACTTACAGCCCAAACAAGCAAATTTACATTCGTACTTTGTGGAGAGCCTTGACAAGTCCTGACTTCCCTTGGTACTACACTAGTTGAACTGTTCCCTACCTTGCCACATCTTTCCGTTTCCCCTGTTCGGGCCTTACCGTGGTTTTGTTGAATTTCCATCGCACGGTATTCAGTCATGCTGTAGTTGGGTGGGTTGCGATTTGTATGGCAACGTACTTATGCATCCTGTTTCTGCCAATGCTTTGGCATGACACACACCGCTATTCACCACTTTCTTGTTGGCTTGGTACGTTTGGACAGGCGTATTATACGTAATACTTCAGCTCCGCGCCCTAGGAACGCTTTCATCACTTGCAAAGGCGGTTTCGTAAACGGTTCGTAAACGGCATCCAGAAAGCAGCTGAAGAATTAGCTTAGAAGCTGTCATCCGAGATGGATGGTCGTACTCTGGTATGTACTGTCGGGTCTTTAGAAAAGGATATGACAAACGGGAACAGGTCCTCACAAGCATTCCTGCTGCTTGCCACCCGGAGACCCTCGTTGTACCTCGGGACGCTTTCAAGACACCGAATGATGAGAAGATGGACTCGGAAGCGTTGATTAAATTGATGCTCCATACCTTCTCATCCGGTATAGTTCCAGGTCTAAAAGAACGCAGGATCCAGATCTCCAGGAGAGCAATGAATGCGGCAACTCTTCCCATCGCTTGGCCAATCTTGTAACGTGTTATCTACGAAGACTGGGATGGACTCTTGAACACTGTCGAATTCGGGCTCCTTCTGACGGCAGCCAACTACAGGGACCCAAACGCTGATTAGCATTCAAAATGGGTAGTCACTGCTATTCTAACAGCTACCCAAGAAGGTGATGACCGCTGGTCCGAACTCGCCGCCCGCCAGCTGGGTATTTCAAGAGCTGATCCCTGATACATGGCTATAGTGATAGACATCTGTCAGAGCACGATCGAAGCCAAAGCCGAAGCCTTATTGGGGCCTTCTTGAGACATCAATGCCAGCTGGCTGTCGAAGTGTCTCGAATCAGTTTCCATTTTTGCACGAAATGCTCTTCCTGGACTGCAAGACGACTCGTAACCAACTGACTCGCATGATCTGCGCATGGCAAAACTTGCTATCTTTATCCTCTGATACATTCGCGATATTTACATTAAGGCACCCCTACTACCCCGATGGCATTCTCTGCTTCCATCGTGTAACATCCCAGAACATGGCTCACGCATATACGAAGCAACGAGCACACCCATTTCCTTCACTGTCCCTGTCCCTTCCTCTCCCGTGCTCCGTCTAAGCCATTCTACCCTACGCCTTGATTACGGAACGTCACTTGATGACGTCCCTGATACGCCACAACTCACTATCATGGTCGCTGCCTCGTCTCACTCTACCCCATCGCCTCTCTAAAGCCAGCACCGTTGTGCTGCTTCGTTGGATATACTAAGACTCGGGGAAAGTACAACGTAGGACGCCCCTAACATCCCCGCCAACTTGTTGGTGGCACCTTAGCACCCTCTTTCCCCCCGGCAGCTCCTACATCTATCCTTCTGCAAGTTTCACTCCCTCATCTAGTGATACCGCCAACCCACACAGCCCCACCTGTGGCTCCTGGCACAGCACCTTTATCTCACCTTATCCCGGATTTTACTAACACGCTTTCAGGAAACATACAATCCTCATCCTCTCTCGCATCGTGACCTGACTAATCCCCCCTCCCCGATTTGATCCCTGACGAATGTACCATCGCTCGGTGTACTTGATGATTCCTGGATCCCTCCTCTCATGGAGCCTGAGGCCCCTCATCATCTAACCAATCAACACAGCCAGCCCCCAACACAAACACACTCGGCGGTGCCGATCTTCAGTTGTAAGCGCGATAATGTCATGACGTTGGTGATTACTTTGTAAGTATCCGGTGTTTTTTTATCTTTCAGAGTCGTGACAAGGCTCAGCATGAGTGTAGATGATGAAAGCGACACGTCACCAAGTATGCCATAACCAGGCACAGCGAATCATGGGTCCTCATCTCGTGCTGTGTTGTTGTAGCACCAGTATTATCACGCAGCTTCGGGTGGAATTGGGAGAAGGAAATGACTTCGGGCTCCACTATTGACGTGCTTGATCCTTGTAAGTTATATCTGCTCCGTTATGTCCTCCTGATACATAATTCAGGTATTACGGTCGCCATCTTTTCTTTGTTAACAACTCTTCTAATCGTCACTACTCGATACGGCTACTATCCTCCATTACCTGTTGTAAATACGTCATACTTTCCTTGCCAATCATCTTCGATCGATGGGGGTTTTCTATAGTTAGGAATTGAATGCTTGAACTGTTCAATTCAGCACTTCTCATTATATCGATGTCTATCCCCACCCACCTGGGTTACGAGGCTAGGTACACCATCGTCAAGTTTGGCGAAATCGAAACAACACTGACCTTGCATCGCTCAGGATCATTTAGGTGTTGCCAGTTGAGGATGTTTTTGATCTCCTTTTGGTCAACATGTCGCTTAGGGAGTGAAGACCCGGACATACGACCAACAGCGAATTGCTGTGCGTGTGTATTATCGTCAATCTAGCCAGCCAGGAGTGGCTTAGTAGAACAATGGTCTGAATGACTCGCACAAGTCATAATCTGGGAATGTCGTGTGGCCAGTGGCGAGTCGTGCCGCTTTTTCGGGGCAATCGTCGAACGACAGAACATAATTTGTTAGAGAGGATTCTCGGTGATCGAAATGGGTAAACGGCCGCCGGCCGGCACTTGAACGTGTGGTAATGGTACAGACGAAGCCGAGAGAGCAACAAGCCAGGAGAAAGGAAATTCGTCGGGTGAATAGGCGGGAAATACTGCCCTTGCCTGGAATTTCTGACAATTGTTCACTGGCCATACCGGCATACTTCTTAACTGCACGCAATTTGAACTTTGTGCACTTTGGGCGCCGAGGTACCGTGATCTCGGTCGACACACTCTCCGAACCGTTAGAAAAACTTAGAACAGCCCTCCAGGTACTCTTATCCGCGACGTTGCGAATATGGGAGAAGAGATTGCTGGTAGGGTGTCGAGCTTCCGAGTCATCGAAAGGGAAGTGGATAGGGACGCGTCGGGGTGAGGCCGGATGACCGAACCGAACCTCCCCGGGCCGCCCGAGTATGAACTTGAATATGAATGGAGGATTAAACCATTTTAGGCAGCGTATCCTTCCGTCATCTACATGGCTCATGCACACGGGAGTCTCGAAAGAAGCTAAAAAGTAACACTCCAGATACTCTGTCACCAACGAAGCCGAACCTCTATCATACGCCGGCTTTTGTAAAGCTGACATAGTACACCCGCTTCCCACTGTCTCATCCAACTCTGACATAACCCTTCGATCTTGCTCGGACAAAGATTAATGGCGAGACTTACGTGCAAAGAGACCCAATTGCTCACCGGAAAGGTGAGGGGATCAGTCGACAATCATGCCCCATAATGCACAAAATTGACCCAACGTTCCAGACTCACTCGTTTCTCTCGCCTCAGCTTCTGAACTCCATCCCGAAGCGCTTTGGCGGATAGCTCATAGTAAGGAAGGCTTTCATCTTCACCAGAGAACATCGACGTGTAGAAATGTTCCGCCAGGTCCCGTCCATCCGTATCCGCCATCGCCCACATTGTCCCGACAACGCTTCGGAATCCAAGGTGCTGCATCGCTGCCGTAAGATGCAGTGCTTCATCAGCAATACTCCCATCTGTCAGCTCTGCAGTGTGGCAAGCAGAGAGGAATGCAAATTCGGCAGTGGCAAGTCGGGAGCGCACGATATCGAGCAGCGTAAGACGATTGCCACCGTGAAGTATGAACGAAGCATCGAATGGTTTTCCTTCTTCTAAGACCCCATGGCATGTGAAGTGGGCAAGGCGATGGTGCCGAAGGCTTTCTATCGTAGTTTCCGATGTTGCATCCTCTAAAACTGCACTATCGACCGAACTTCCTAAACTGCGTCTGACGACCTCAATCTCTTCTCCCACTCCAATGAGAGACGTGTCGGGTGGCGCGATAAACAGCAATGAGAGCGGATCCGATGTCTGTACGCTAGGTTCGCGAGACTTGATGAGTGCAGAGAGCGTCGGGGTATATGAGGATATGTATACGTCTGAGAAATACCTTTTGACCTTGACCTTCGACGGAATTGGGCCCATCGCATGAAGAGGGAGAGAGCAGAAAACTGACGTCGGACACCACCAAATTCGTGATTGTTCGGGTATGTTCAACTCGTGGAGCTTGTCTATGACTGGTTGTCCAACGAGTTCGTAAAGCTCTTCGAGTACATATCGTAATGCACGTTTATATTGCATCGATTCGAGAACGTGTCTCTTTCGTGTGTCCGATAGACGATCCGCCAATTCATTCGCTCTGTGATAGAAATCCTCGGCGGTAGGGATTAAGGAAGGAGGAGAGTCGTGCAAGACGAGGATCATATCGGAGCGTAATGAGCAATGATTGATTATAATGATCGGACCTCGTGATGCGGCGGCACGAAGCATGTCGAATGATGGCATCTTCAAGAAATTCTCAAAGCCGCGTAATCCTTGGATTTGAGAAGTGAGCGCATCACGCTCATTCAAGAGCATTCGTTGCTTCTTCAAAACATTGCTAAACGCGTCCGTCCCTGCCTCGCTCGGGGCATCGTCTTCGTCTATATCTCCAGTCGAACCTGGCGGAATAGACGTCATCAAAGTCTCGAGGTCTTGGTTGATGATCGTGAGTTTGGTCGCTAGGGCCGGGTGGGTGCTAGAAAGTTGGTCGATTGAAGTGCGGAGACCACGCATTCCTGACCAGAGCAGTGCTCGTCCCCGTTCGAGAGTCTGGATGGCCTCCTCCAGGCGACCTGTTTGAACTTGATAAGAGGCATACTCCAGCGGGAGCTTGTTTGCTTCCTCGATAGCGAGGAGATGAGCATGCTGCGTATGGAGAGTAGGTGCGAAAACGAGAGAGGTTTGCAACCATGACATGGCAGTCTCATACGCAGTTGAGACAGAAGGGTGCCCGGACACTCGCGCAATAGCGACCCAGGTGCATGCATCTCGTAGTTTGTGAGGAGGGATTGTACATATATGATCAATGGACATTTGAAGTAGAAGGACCGCTTCATCCAAGTCCTCTCGGCGATGAAGCAGCTGAAAGCGAGCAAGTAGACCTCGAAGAAGCCATTGAAGGCTAAGGGTGAAGTCCTGCCCTTGTGTAACTGGCAATTTGAGGACATGACGCGAAAAAGAAATTGACTCCTCGAGGAAGGAAATATCATGATTGCGATAGTAGGCCCGAAGAAGATCTAAAGCCAATTCGTTAAGATGGATACAAATCAACACATCATTAGGAGTTGAGGCAAGGGCTATTTTGCGCCAATCGATGCTCTTTTCTAAATATGTCGTGTCATCTGTACGCTCAAACTTGGCTTCATACCAATCTGCGAGGGCTCGGAGGTAATTCCCGTGGTCAGCCGTCCCCGGAAGAGCACTGGAGATAAGGTCCGGTAGAAGCTGAATTTGGCGCTCAACTGTCGTCATAGAACAAGCCATCCGGACATCCCGGATGGCGTCCCATCCGATCGAACCTTCGTCTGATGTGCTCATGTGTTGGAGTGATGATGGGGCGGCCCCTTGTGCAAGGCCTGAACCCACCATCTGGGAGTGTTCCGTGAGATGAAAGTACATTGCACGCGCTTTCATGAGGTTTTCCAGATACTGAATAAGCTCAGGATTGTATTCCAGGGAAGAGTCGGCAATCGCAGAGCGGACGCGGGACAAGGCCTCCTCGAGGTTTTCTAGACTTGGATTTAAAGCAAATAGGCCGCTAGCGACTTTTGCTGCCCAGAGGAGTGCATAACTCCAGGATGGATTTGTCTTGTCTCCCGAGGGTTGGGAAGCGGCAATTTTGTCGAACAAGGCTATTGCTTCCTGAGAATCCCCAATCGAAGAATTCATCATGGAGCGAAGAGCGAGAATTTCGGCTAGAATACTGGAAACTCTGTGGGATCCTGGAGGACACCTTGGAATGGCTTCTCGTATGTATTCAATGACTTGATCGATGGCTTCTCCATGTATATCGATAGAAAACGGATCCGTCAAGATAACGATGGCATCAACTAGGTCATCTCCCGAGATATCAGAGATTAGAAGTTCACGGCACAAGGCCACCATCTCCTCGATGGTTCTCGTCGCAGTCGCACTGCCCACCTCCAACCGTACATGAGTGCCCAGTGCCTTGACAAATTCAAAGATGATTTGATTACGCGGAACGCCAATGGGGTCGAGACGCAGATCCGAATGATAAAGATGGCGAAAGTAGTCAACGGAGTACTTGAGGTCCTCGGGCTGACTCGTAAGATGGAAGCGAGCGAAAAGAGACCGTGCGAGTTGGAAGAAGCAAAATACGACACATGTACAGACGTCCGAGTCAATCAGGGGAGGAAGTGGAAGAAGGACGGCTTCCGTGAGGTGAAGAATCGATTTGTCAATATCTTCTGGTTGCTCTAATAGGTTGTAGCGCTTGAGTCGCTCAATACTCAGCCAAGTGAGATTCATATGACGCTCTTGATGAGAATAGGGGCGCGACGAGAGCCAGAGCTGGAATGTAGCAATATGACCATCGGCTTCGTCGAGTTCGGCGGAAGAACCTAACAAAGCAGTTGTTATTGACACGAAGAGGACATTAGGGGGCTGCGATTGGGTCCAAAGCGTACCCTGTGGACAGTCCATAATCCGTATGAAATCGGAAAGCGACCAGAGTCGGTGAAAACTGGGTGGCTGAGGAAAGTCGATGGGAGGATGCTCTCAAAGAGCTACAGTCTTTTTGGGATTCTGAACAGCAGCACAGGCTACGCTGTGTGAAATGTGCCAGAACAGACAAACGGCGTGGCAGACGAAACCCTCAGACTGACCGGGCCGGTATTTCCCAGCTGCAAGACTGTTCACCACAGGGTAGTACTTCAGCTCCCCGCCCTAGGAACGCTTTCATCACTTGCAGGGGCGGTTTTGTAAACGGTTCCTTAATGGCACCCGGAAAGTAGCTAAAGAATTAGCTTAGAAGCGCGGCCTGTCATCCGATATGGATGGTCGTGCGGCGCTGGTATGTACTGTACAGGCTGTCGGGTCTTTAGAAGGATATGACAAACGGCCCGGGGAACACCGAATGATGAGAAGATAGAGGCGTTGGTTGAATTGATGCCCCATACCTTCTCATCCGGTGTAGTTCCAGGTCTAAAACAACCCAGGATCGAGATCTCCAGGAGTACAATGGATGCGGCACCTCTTCCCATCACTTGGCCAATCTTGTAACGTGTTATCTACGAACTGTCGAATTCGGGCTCCTTCTGACAGCAGCCAACTACAGGGACCCAAACGCTGATTAACGTTCAAAATGGGTAGTCACTGCTATTTTAACAGCTGCCCAAGAAGGTGATGACCACTGGTTCGAACTGGCCGCCCGCCAGCTGGGCATTTCAAGAGCTGATCCCTGATACATGGTTATAGTAATAGACATCTGATCGAAGCCAAAGCCGAAGCTTTATTGAGGCCTTCTTGAGATATCAGTGCCAGCTGGCTGTCGAAGTGTCTCGAACCAGTTTCTAATTTAGACGCATGAAGTGCTCTTCCTGGACTGCGAGACGACTTGTAACCAACTGATTCGCATGATCTGCGCATGGCAAAACTTGCTATCTTTATCCTTCGATACACTCGCGATATTTACATTAAGGCACCCATGCTGCCCCGAGGGCATCGTGTACAGTAACATCCCAAAACATAGCTCCCGCATATACGAAGCAACAAGCACACCCATTTCCTTCACTGTCCCTGTGCCTTCCTCTCCCGCGCTCCGTCTAAGCCATTCTGCCCTACACCTCGATTACGGAACGTCACTTGGTGACGTCCCTGATGCGCCACAACTCACTATCATGGTCGCTGCCTCGTCTCACTCTACCCATCGCCTCTCTAAAGCCAGCACCGTTGTTGTCACGCCCAGGCTCTGGGCGTACCTCCACTGGTGTTGGAGGCGGCGGCGGCGACGACGGCAGGGGAGTAGGGGATCTTGGATGTGAGGGTCCTAAGTCCTGATAACGAGCTCTCGCTGGGGAGCTAAGATGGCGTTTGATCTTAAGTCCTTTGACCATATGCTAGTGACACTTGTGCAAGCGACGCGAAGTCTGGCAATAAGCCAGAGGAGCGGTGGTTCACAAGTAAAGGCCTGAAGACGGTTAACTTGTCTGAGATTACAAGAGAACAGACTTAGGGTCTGCTCTAAGGCGATACAACGCGATATAAGGACATCAGAGGGGCGAGTCAGATCAAGTCATAGTGTCCCTAGGACACTAGTAAGCGGACACAGTAAGCTTTGAGTCATCGTACAGTAAGCAGGCCGACGCATGAGTCATATCGTACAGTATGAGTCAGTAGGTGTCGAGGCAGCGCATGCGCAGAGGTATGCAAATGTAGCACTAGTGGAATGTGCACCTGAGGCAAAGCGTGGGAACACCTACTATAATAGGCAGGTAGGCATGATGTAAGCGAAAGCGGCCAAGTCATGGCCTCAAGCAGAGTCTCAGGCCATAGGGGCCTGGCAGTCCATAAGCGCGATGAGGGAAGAGTGGAATAAGTGAAAAATGAAGCGTACATGACCCCCTTGTGCACACCTAGAGCAGAGTCCGATCTCGGCATGCACAAACATGACATTACCCCCTTCTTAGAGTCTGTGACTGACCTCAGTTACTGCCGTCTTCGGTCCAGTCATAGGCGTCCATGGTGTCAGCGTCATACTCTGCGGCAAGGTGGGGGCCTTCTCTGGCAAGGCGATCGAGAAGGTGTTCGTTGGTAGGAGGGGGGCGGCCGAAAATGCGAGTGGAGAGGGTGAGCTGTTCAGGGCGTTGGGTGTATCCCCGACCGGCCTTCTCTAGGGCTTGGCGCAGGGCCGACGAGGGGCAGAAGTGGATGACGCGGTCCTCAGGGGTGTCTAAGGGGGCATATACGCTGGTTAGGTAGGGGTAGAGGATGTTGTACGCGTCCGCGGCGGAGAGGCGTGAAATGCATTGGTGCCGGAGGTCTTGGTAGTAGCTGAGCCTCCTTGCATGATGATTGGTGAGGCGTTTTGCCTCATGAAGGCGACGCTTCTCCAACTCCATCTCCTGCGCATGCGTTTCGATGCCCATCTCTGCTGACTGCAGGCGTTCCACTTCTCCAATCAGGTATGGGTCCCCGAGGGCCTTAAGCCCCTCGTCCACGTACTTGTAGAACTTCCCGGCATCCCCTCCATCGTCGGAGAGGATAGAGACTTGTGGTGGGGTAAGGCGAGGCAGGGGGCGCCAGGAGTGGTGTGCTACGGGCTGTGCGTGTAAGGCGAAGGTGAAAATGATTCGGTTGTGGCCCATGGTAGCTAGGAGGACAGGGTCTTTCGCGCCATACATGAATGTGACGTACTTGGGGATAACGCTCGCCCCGGAGCCATCCTGAATGCATCGAGGGAAGTACCAAGGGGAGGTAGGAAGGTTAAGGTGGTAGGGGTGCCCCGGGTGGTCAGCCTCCGAGTCTCCTCCCGTTGCCACATCCAGGTCGATGCCAGCTAGGGCACTCCACTCATCAGGCAGGTCAGTTCGCAGCGCGTCAATGCTCTCATGCCTCCCCATCTCCACTTCGTTGCATAGGCTTGCTACCCCATTAAGTACGCAACTGCGTACCTCGTCGTCTTCCAGGGTGTCTATGATTTCAGCCACCGTGGCATTGAGGCGTGCGATGATCTCTGCTGCCGTGCGGGCACCACACATGTCTACTGTGAATGTGGGGGCGTCATCTACTGGATCCTCAGAGTGGACGTTAGTTTCATCAAAGATGAGGATGGGACCTTGGTCTTCTGGGGCATGTGTCGCTACCACGTCTACCTCCTTGAATAGGTGAAGGGGGTCTTCACCGTCGAGGGTGGATGTTGTTGCGGCGGTTGCAGCCAGGAGGCGGAGGCCAGCGGCATGGGGAAGCTCTAGGTCTGAAACGGAGGAGGCTGGTGGAGGCGACAGAGCAGGTATGGTCTGGTCTTCCGTGGTGAGGAAGGAGGAATAGTCCCCTTTGTAGATGGGGGAGCCGGGCATGGAGGAAGCCACAGAAGAGGATGACATGTAAGCAGGACGAGGGCGACAAGGGTGACGAGCTGCAGCATGCGTAGAGCTTGGAGCGTAGTGGGGAGGGGCTGAAAAGCGAAAGACCGAAGGGTGTATAGAGGCCACAGCAGCAAGGAACTGGGGGGAGTAAGTTGCTTGGAAAGAATTAGGGTGTTTCCGAGCAGTCTTATATGCTGTCTTGTTGCGCACCATTCCGTTCCGGAATAGCACTAGTCGTGCTGTGGTTGGTGGTGTGCAGGACTGGTACCAAGTCTCAGTGTTACGGCTCGATGGGCCGTGAGCACGACTTGTGCGACTTGGACGTGGGCAAGAGTGAACACGTGCGAGGGCAGCGAGCACGTGGTCCTGAGCGTGACACTTCCGGTGGTCACGTCGACGCGAGAGTGAAGCTAAGTCTCTTCGGAGTAGGGCAAGCACGTGACTTGGTGCAAAGACCCAAAGCTAAGTCATTACAGCCGACTTAGAGAGGCGTGAGAGCGAAGCAGTGCCTTGCTGAGCGATGAGGCCTTAAGGCGACTTGAAGTGGCAAGTTCAAGTGGGGCGATGACTTAGAGTGGCAAGCTCAAGTGAGGAGGCGAGACAAGTCGAATTGGAAACGAAGTCAAGCTTAGGGCTTGACTCTACGCAAACTAAGGCCCTTATATAGGCCTGGTACAGGGGAGTCACGTGCTACTACTACCGAGTCATAACCTAAGGTAGTGGAGCAGTCCGCTAAGTATAGTACCAGCCCCACAGGCTACTGTGGAGCGGGGCGAGTCACGATCGAGTCAGGGCTAAGTATAGTATGCGCTCCACGTCCAGTGGAGCGCAACGAGTCACTACTGTCAGGTCTAGAACATAGGACGAGACGCGGGCTAGGTATCGTACCGAAACAGAGAAGAAGAGGCGGTCCGCTCAGTCCGTAAGGGAGATCGTAACACTCAGGGTAGTCTGGGAGAGGCAACATTGACGATGCTGTGAACGTGGCAAGCGACGTCTCTGGTCCTGAGTCACTCTCTAGTTCTGGGGGTGGCGAGAACGTCAGCAGACTCTCAGAACTGGACACTGATAGGTGTGAGCCTGCGGTTGGGTTAGGTGCTCTTCGATCTGTGAGTGGGGAAAAGACGCGTAGGTGTCCCTCCCTTCCATGTGTTACCCCCTTCTTAGGTCTCGCATTGCCCCGATGCGGTTTGGTTCTTTGATGGAACTCCTCAATTAAGTCAGGCGCAAACACTTGTGAGGCTGGTTCCCATGTATTGTCAGCCTGTGGGTAGTCTTTCCACTTGATTAGGTACTGGTGTACGCGCTTTCTGCCATAATGCCGTTCACCCATGACACGTTCCACTTCCCATTGGGGTTCTCCTTCGATAATTTCAGGTGGGGGACGTGTAAAATTAGGTCCATGGGCGTCTGTTTCTTGGTAAGGCGTCAAAAGATCGACATGAAACACATTATGAATCGTCCATGATGGTGGCAATTCCAGTTGGTAAGCCACAGGGGAGATGACTGATGTGACTTTGAATGGGCCGAAGCGTTTGGGCGCCAGCTTACTACTGGGATAATAGGTTTTGATGTGGCATCCTTCAAGCCAGACCTTTTGATCCTTTTGAAACCGTGGTACTACTGTCTTTGGTGGCACGTTTAGGAGCATTTGTGCGTGTTGTCTCACATCTTTGATGTGTGTGAGGCGGTCCTGGACCGCGGGGGGTGCGTCGGGTCATTGTCAATCGTGCATTGGGGCCGGTAACCAAAGAGTAGCTCGTGTGCAGTGAGCTTTGAGCGATCATGGGGCCAAGAGTTGTAGACAAACTCTGCCATTGGTAGGTAATAGGCCCACTGATCTTGTTGGTCTGGAACCCATAGGCATAGGTACTGCTCTACTTGCTGGTTCGCGCGTTCACTCTGTCCATCCATCCTGGGGTGGAAGGCGGTGCTAATATTTTGCTTCGCATGAATGCTTTTGGTCAGTGCGCGCGCAAAGTGCGACGTAAACCTGGGGTCGCGGTCTGAGATGATGCGCCTGGGTAGTCCAAACCAGGGCAGGATGTGGCGGAAGTAAAGGGTGGCCACTCCTTCTCCCGTGATAGTAGTCGAGCAGGGGAGGAACCGTGCAGCTTTAGAGCACCCCTGATCCACAATGGTAAGGATTGTGTTGTGTCCTGACGAAAGGGGGAGGTCTGTGATTAGGTCCATAGAGATACTTTGAAATGGACCCTCTTCTGCTGGGACATCTAGCGGAAACAGTGCTGCCTTGGTTTGGGTGGTGCGCGCTTTAGTTTCCTGGCATTTGGCACATCCCTGTACGTATTCCTTCGTGAACTGGTCAAGGTCCTTCCCTCCTTCATAGTGTTGGTGTAGGAGCGCGAGTGTATTCTTGACTCCAGGGTGCCTGGCAGGGGGTGGTCATGGTATCGCTGGAGGACCTTTCTTTGCGCCTCCAACTCCAGAGGGAAAGGGGCAAGGTTCATCACTCCGACACGCTCTGGTGGAAATAGGGTGACGTTCTCATTGTCATGTTCCCCTTTGTCTCCTGGGGGGCGCGATAGAAAGTCTGCGGGTATGTGTTGTTTCCCTGGGATGTGCACAAGGTGATAGTCATATTCTTGGAGCTCTGGTGACCACCTAGCTTGGCGGCGGTTAAGATTTTGTGGACGCATGAAGTACTGAAGGTTGTGGTGGTCTGTGCGGATGGTAACCTTGTGGTTGCTTCCTGCTAGGTATGCTCTCCAGGTGCGTAAGGCGTCTAACACTGCGAAGGCTTCACAGTCTGCGACGTCCCAGTTACGTTGAGTGGCGTCGAAGGTTTTGGAATGGAACGCAATGGGGTGGAGGTGTCCTTGAGTGTCTGTTTGTTGCAGGACTGCTCCCAGGGCATGTTGGGAGGCGTCCGTGTCTACGAAGAACGGTTTGTCGAAGTCCGGTTGGTGTAGGACCGGCGCAGAGGCTACTTTGTGTTTGAGTTCATCAAAGGCTGCCTGGCGTACCTCGGTCCACTCCCAAGGGGTGTCTTTATGCATAAGTTCATTCATGGGCCGCGCGATCTCGCTGAACCTGGGGATCCAGCGGCGGTAGAAGAGGCAGAACCTGATGAATGCGCGGACATCTCTGACATTCCTGGGCACTGGCCATTCCGCTATAGCTTTAACTTTAATGGGGTCCATCCTGAGGTGGTCTTTTTCCAAGATAACGCCTAGGTACTCTACCACTGTCACTTCAAATTGACACTTCTCTGGGCGTAGGTAGAGATCATGTTGTTGGAGGACTTCGAGAACCTGGGTAGTGATGCGTTGGTGTAGCGCATAGTCCAAGGGTGTGTGTACCAGGATATCATCCATGTACACTGTAACGTGTCCTCCTTCAATAAGGTCTTTGAAGATCTGGTTCATCATCGTTTGGAAGGTTGCTGGGGAGTTGGTGAGTCTGAAGAACATAACCATGGGCTCGAACAGTCCTAGGTTCGTTTTGAAGGCTGCCTTCCATTGGTCGCCTTCGCGAATGCGTATGTTGTTATAACCCCAGCGGATGTCCATTTTCGTGAAAAGCGCGTGTCCTCTGACTCTGTCAATGAGTTCTGGGATGAGGGGAAGTGGATAGCGGTTGTGAGTAGTCACTGCGTTTAGTTTACGGTAGTCGATGACGGGACGAAGATCTCCATTCTTTTTCTTGACCCAGAACACAGGGAAGGCATATCTAGAGTCAGAGGGGCGGATAAGTCCTTGGTCTTCATTCTCTTTGACGAAGGTGCGCATAGCCTTCTGTTCCCTAGGATTGAGCGGATAGATTTTACAATCTAGGGTAGAGCTTTGAGGTCCGGTCATAATGACCGGAAAGGGACCGGGGACCGGACCGGACTGTAACCGGTCCATCTGAACCTTCAGTCCCGGTTTCCGTGCCTGTTGAACATGATCGGTTCACGGTCCAACAGTATTGCCCTGTTTCAAGGAACCGATCAGAACTGGTTAGAACCAGTCTAGGACCGGACCAATCGGTTCTATCCCTCACTTTCCCAGGTTTGGTAACGCGCGCCGGTTACACGCGGCGGGTGTGTGTGTCAGTGACCAGGCCCCGCAGACAGACACCCTCTGAGCCCTCCCGCCCCCGCAGACACACCCCACGCAACCTTTGGAAGCAGGACACTGATGCCTCTTACTGCGAAAATTTTGCCTGCCATGAGCCCTTCACCCCCATGGAACGACGTCATGTACGTGTACTACATGCCTTGCTTCTGCTTTGTCCTCGTGCCTGAACGACTTTTTTTCTCTTCAGCATTGCAGAAAGTGTGGTGGCATCTCATTTGGTGCCTGTTCTTCGCAAACGCACTATTCCACTCTTAGACGCAACAGAACTCTCTCCTCCGCATGGTACACCCTGGAGTACTAGTAGTAGGGCCATAATGGTATGTTCACTTTACTCATATGATGCGTGTCATTCATCCATCCAAACAGGCGTCTGCGCGACGAGTACACCTGCATAATCCATCCTCGCAGGGCACCACGGCACCGAGATTGCGAGCATCGATGTCAAGACTGGCCACATCGCCTGCTTTGGCGACGGCAACGGTGTGCCCGGGGGGCCACGCGCTGTCAGGTGGAGTGTGAGGGGAGACTGTGATGAGTACGTCGACCCCATTGGTCCCTTGCAACAGGCTGAAGCAGAGATTGCAATGGTGCTGCGGCGGGAGCTCCGCCCAGATTCGCGGCACTTCGCTTCTGACGGAGGCGCTGGACATGGCGGTCTGCCTCGATCTCCCAAGCCTCATGTACAATGCGCTTGCCTATGGCAATTGCGGGGGTTCCCATGGTCACAGTACACGCATCAACTATCGGCGCTTTGAAATCAAGGGTTTGGACAATGGTAGAAAAAGCACTAGCAACAGCTGCTTGCGTAACGTGTGTCTCTCCTAGATCAGATCAAAGACAGCTAGTTTGGGGAAGGTCTGGCCACATCGACTGCTTTGGCAACGGCAACGGCGTGCCTGGGGGCCACGCGCTGTCATATTCTGGGATCTGCTATGGCGCTGTGCTGCTCGCTCTTGAGCCCGATGAGCCCCAGGGGTTCTGCGCAGGCGTTGTGCCACGCCGAGATTGCGAGCATCAACGTCAAGACTGGCCACATCAACTGCTTTGGCGACAGCAACGGCGCACCCGGGGGCCGTGCGCTGGACATATTCTGATCCGCTATGGCGCTGTGCTGCTCGATCCTGAGCCCGATGAGCCCCAGGGGTTCTGCACAAGCGTTGTGCCTGTGGTTGGTGCCAGGGGTTCTGCGCAAGCGTTGTGCCTGCGGTTGGTGCTAAAGGCGCGCGCATGCTTGAGGCTCTGCACGCGCTTGCGACGAAGCTGCGGGTGAAGGACTAATATGATAATTAAAACACTACTAGCTGTCGACGTTTGAATAGTTTGTGATGAGGGGGGGCTAAAATTTTATATGCTAGACAGAACCAATATACATGCTACGACGCTACATTGCATATCACTTGGCAGTTGACCCCTCTTCCCTTTTTAAAATGGCCAAACCAAAGGGTTCTACAAAACAACGTGGTAAAGTAGCAACCAACAAGCAGCGAGCGTCGAAGGGTGGAAAAAAATCTCGTGGCAATGGTACCAAGGCACCAGGGAAAAAGGGGAGTAGCAGTCGAAAGTGGGCTGCGTCTGATGGAAGCGATGATAATACGACCGATGGGGAACCCGAGGAACTACATCCCTGGTCACGCAAGAAGGCAAGAAAAGGGGTTGAGGGGGAAGACAGTGATGAGATCGAGGCTGAGGGGGTCAATGAAAGTGACGATGAAGAGGAAGAAGATGTTGAGGAGGTGGAAGAGGCTGAGGAGGACAGTGATAAGGTACATCAATGACAACACAAGAGTTAAAAATTGAAACTGACATTGATGAGATAGGAAGCAAGCGACCTCGAGGAGCGGCATCAAGGGGACATTCCAGATAGCCTGGCATTGAAAAGAGATACTACCAAAGATCTCTTGACGATATTTTCGGAACGCGTAGATGTCAAGTTCAAGAAAAATAACAACACTGAGATGCTGAAGGGAAGATGGTGTATACCATGCAGGTAAGTAATAGACTTGGATATGAGAGCAAAATAGGAAAACTCACGACGCGGAAGAGCGGCCCTCAAGGAAAAGGGACAAAGAAAGGCCTTTTTCACTGGAGGAAATTCGACCTGTCGAGCACATATACGTCAACACTACACACTCTACAAGGAGCGTTGCAAAGAGGGGAACATACCTGAGAATCACCATGCGATCCCTCGACGGTTGTGGAAGAAGATGCAGGATGAGAAGAAGGCAAAGGGAATGAAACAAATGACGCTTGATGCGGCACTCGAGAAACGGAATGTGCCCCAGGAGTTCACTCGTGATGGAATCTTGCACGCAGTATCACAGTTCATTGCGTGTGGTGACCAGGTAACGCTCTCGAAATTCTCAGTATTGATATTGTTGACATTGGAATGAAAAGGCACTCACGATCACGGAAAACACTCTGTTCCGGAACTGTCTCGTCACAATGAGGCCAAGGACCGTACGTTATGACTTGCCGAGTATGCATGAGGTGGGCAAGTATATCCACAACGAGTTTGTCGAATGGTTGAAAATGCTCAAAGGCGAAATTTTGGTAAGCGGCCGAACTACTGTGTATCTGCTACTCACTGGAGATACAGGCCGCACCTGGCAAAATCTCGTCAACTGCCGACGGTTGGACAGCAGACAATACAAAGGCATCGTTTCTGGGAATGACGGCACACTGGATTGATGTGAAGGACCAGAAATGGACATTGCGCTCAGAAGTGGTTGGGTTCCAGCCAGTTTCAGGAGATCACAGCGGTTGGAATCTAGGGCGGTACTTTGTTGGTTTGTGTGACCGGGTGGGGATCTGTAGCGAAAACGGATCGAAGGTGGGTGATCTGATAAGGAATTCATAGATCTGATTGGACGCGCCAACTTGACAGCTTTACAATGTGACGCTCAACAATACCTCAAACAATAACACCACCTGCGAAACTATCGAAACTCTCCATGATCGCCGTGGATACAATTCTTGGAATGCGTCTGAAAACCAGCTCCCGCAAGTTGTCGATCTCCGTTTGCACAATTGCGTACTAACACCATCCAGGTGCTTTGCACATGTCGTCAACATCGCCAATGTTGCCATGATGAGCCATATCACCAAGATCGCTGCGATTGAAAACGCAACAGCCATATGGGAATACGATCCGTCCCTACCTGGAAACCGTGTACTTGGGGGGTCATTGGATGTAATTGCATCGATTCGCACCATTGCTATCAAGGTATGTACGATCCTGGTTTTCTATCTTTTGCTTTTCTCATTCCCTCTTCAGATTCAAGCTTCGGGACAACAAATTGAATATTTCGAGAATCTCCAAATCAAATGCAAGGTTCACGAAGCCCTCAGGATCCCCCTCCACAGCAACGTTTGATGGGGATCGGCTCACTCCATGCTCGATCGTGCATTGAAGCTCCGTCAGGTAAGTTTGATGGGCCTTGTTTCTATGGCGCTGACATTGACGTGTCGTCTATAGCCCATTAATCTCTTCCTCCAGTCAGCTGATGGCCTGTATGGCCCAATCACCACCATCCGTCGTAACGGTCAAACCGAAAAAAAGATTCCTTGGTCTGTGTTCACGCTCACGGATAGAGACTGGGACCGGGTAAAGGATGCGAGGGATATCTTGAAGGTGAGTCTATTCAGTATTGTGGGACAAATTTCAACTAATCTTCTTCGACAGGATTCTAATGATATTCAGCAGTACTTCTCTTCGGAACGGCTTCCTACGCTCTGGCGTGCACTCCCTGCCCTCGAGGAGTTGCAGACTGCATGGGAAGGGAAACGCGACTCTGAACGTTTTACTAT